>CM024244.1:50100200-50377981 GCA_013421045.1 Propylea japonica | reverse complement strand
GAATGTTCATCCAAAATTTCGTGGCCATAGTGTTAACAGAACCATAGAAAATTCATTCAGAATATTGAGGATATCTTTATTTATAACTTTATATTTCCATAACAGAATTTTCGATACGAGTGAAATTTATTTTGTGAATGAAAACAGATATACTGAATATTCATGCGAAATTTCGAGAGGATCGCATTATCAGAACCATTGATTTCAATTTTTACAATTTATATTATCAATTTATATTTTTCGCATATTTCATTTTCTGAATCATCTTCAGAATATTATTCCGATTGTTCTGAAATTCTGCATTCATATATTCTGTATCATTCTCAAGTCTCATATAAAATCTTTAGGTAATAGCAGAGACAAGTCTCTGGTAATAGTTTTATTGTCCCACCATTGAACGAGCGCTGAAAAGCTCCTGCTTAGGGCTTTTCCTAAATTTTTAAGTACCTAACACTTTAACACCCTGTATCTTGGAAACAATGCATTTCCGGACCTAGATTTATGGGAAGTTTTTTCTTCAAATGATCTGAGGAATATCAGCTCCTGAAGTTTAATTGTTGCAAGAATTTAGAAACACACTGTTAATAGGATAAATAATGAATAAAGATAAAAAGCTGTAAAATATTCATGTACAAAAACAACAATAATTTTTTTAAGAATGTTGAATTCTTACGCGATTCGTACTAGAAAAATTAATAAATTTCAAAAATTTCAATACAAAATTACCTTACCTATTGCGATTCTTGAAACGAGTATAAAGGAAGTAATTCAAAGAAATATCTAGCATAAAACAGATTTTACAATCCGAGCGCACCATTTTTCCTTATTACCCAATAAGACCTTTTGTGCAACATGATAACAAAAGTAGGTGAAAAATAAACCACAAAAATTATCTTTGATGAAGATACGACTATAAAAGCAGATGTATCCAACACAGAGCCACATAAACAAAAATGAATTTCAAATTATTGCTTGTGTTCACCGTTGTGGTGCTTGGACTTTTTGCTCCAAGTTTTGCTTATCCAAATCCGGAAGCAATGGCTGAACCGGAAGCTAGGGCAGCACCAGCGCCCGAACCGAAGAGAAGGGTTAAATGGAAGCACGTAAGTTGAATTCAGATTAATAACATAAATCAATTTTATCCACGACTATTGTAAAATCCGTCCATTCTACGTCTCTGTGCTCGGCTTCAATAATACCCATTAATCACAAGGGAATAATGAGTTATTATTCATTGCTGTCAGATGCTTCATAGATTTAGCTTTAATATACACTGCTCAACAATTGATAGGGATCACTTACTTGTTCTAAATTTATTTCTGAAATATTCGCTCCAAGATTGTAAATTTAGTCAGATATCAGAGTATTTTCAGTTGATAATATGGTTCACTTGAGAAAAGAATGAAAAAATGGAAAGTTGGAGAGAAAAAAAGACTTTATTAGGAACACTCAAAATTCCGTGTTTGAATAACATAAAAATTTTATGATGAAAGCACAAGAAGGCTGAAGTTTCGGTTAAGCTAGTACCATTGTTTAAGGAGAAGATAGTTAGTTACTTCGGTTCAAATATCATTGGAGTATATTGGACAATATCGTTAGAGGGCGCCACTCCGGAAGAGGTCCAACATGATGGGTTGCCTATGTACAAGGTTAAAAATTCGGACGAGTATTTTTTTGCGTATAATGAACCACAGATGTCTCTTGTGGCGAGCAATTTTCTTCACGTCAACGTGTCTTGCATCTTGCTCCACAACTTCTCTCTTGTATGCCTGTAGTATGAATATCCGAGGGTCCAGAGTAATAAAAATTTTTATTACTCTGAGGCCCTTAGGGTTGGGAGTTGAGAAATATTTTCGATTTCGTCGTGAGATCGCTAGAAGGAATTTTTTTAACTCAGTAGCAAAGAAATATTATATTAAAGAAGTGAATGATTTGAGAAATTTTTATATTCTCTGATATGTTTATGCTAAAGAAATTTCTCCTTAAACAATGCTAGTACCTAGTTGGTCCCCCACGAGCTCGTCTCAAGCATTCTACCCTACGAGGCATACTTTCGATCAAATGATTTATAAAATTTTGAGGAAAATTCGTCCAAATATCCCGTAAAGCGTTAGAAAGGTCCTCCAGGTTATCGATCGGTTGTTCTAAGGTTGACAATTGTCTAGACAACTCAGACCAGACATGTTCGATGCAATTCATGTCTGGAGAGCGAGCTGGCCAGTCCATCCTATCAACAGCATGAGTTTCTAGCTTTTCATTAACCAGACGACTACGGTGTGGACGGGCATTATCGTCAATTGAAATGAAATTCTCGCCCACGGCAGCCGCAAACTTTTTCCTTAGAGAACATAATAATGTACAGATATTCACGAGATAACTTGAAAAAAATACAAATGAAGAGAAGTTCATAAGTGATCCCTAGCAATTGTTGATCAGTGTAATAATCTTTAAATTGGTATTTCTTCAGTATTCTAAAGCACTCCAACTAACAAATATGTGTACACCTTGTCAATCGAGGGCCAAATCTACTTTCATTATATCACTACTTGCATTATAGTTCTCACTTCTTGTTTCCGTTTCGATCTTTTTTGCTGAAATATTAAAATCTTGAGGATTAATACTTCGTTAGCAAAAAGGGAGGGAATCAAAACAACAGCTGATCTCCATCCACGATCGCTGGGGTTGATTCGGACCGATCGGACGTTCAGTTTCCGCTAAGCTCGTTAGCATAGAGGCAAAAGTAATGCCGCGGAGCCGGGCCTCCGACACGTGATCTACAGCTTGAATTTTGAGTGGTTCCCGCACTGTTCATTTGAAGAAGTTTGAAATGTTACATTCTAACGAATCTCGACTCGTGGAGGCGAGTCCCCTTCTCTAAGCGTTTTGCTTGCTATCCGTTACGCAGTATTGTGTGTTGCGTATAATGTATGAATGTTTTAGATCGCCGAGTAATACTTAAACCATTGTTTAAACAATGCTTAAACATATGTTTATTACTTTGAGATTTGGATAGTAGATAGAATGATGGAAATAATACAGATATAGAAATGAGGTTATTTATCATTTGAACTTGAATTTGAAATTGAATAAAATACAGTGAAATTAGGGAAGGCCCGGCCTTCCCTGATGCCTCCTGTGAGCAGCCGCCACTGGTTCGAACCTCCAGTGTTTCCTAAATAAAAAAGGTACTCTTGGTCCGCTTTGAAGTCGACCGTTTTCGAGAAAAATCAACTTCAATATTGAAAAACATGAGAAAAAAAATATTTCAAACGATTTGACCATGTTTTTCAACAGAAAAGTTGATTCTTCTAATTCCGAGTAAAACGAATTTCAAAAACCTAGTGAGGTTTTCCGACTGTTAGTAAAGAAATCGAAAAAATTATTGCAAAAAAATTGATCATGTTTTTCAACAAAAAAACGTTTGACTTTAAGCGTATGATGAAACATTAGTGGTTCAAAAATCGCTGTTTTTCACACCCACTCGAGAATTCGAAATTAATTTTCTTTATTTTTCCACAGATTTCACGTGGACTTGACGCTTTGGATACAGCAGCCAATATTGCTGGAATATGGTGGGGATGAATTAAAACAACCTTATCAATGTTTGTCTGCATTTATTGATCGCTCAACACAATTCCTAAATTTCAACTGATAAACAAATACTTACCTCATTTGTATACAAATTTTTATTTACGTTTTCATATTTTCTGTATCAGATAAGTCAATTCGTTCTACAACACTTGCTTAAATTAAGTCTTACAATCTCACACTGAAAATCTCAGATAAGTTCGAAAGAATAACCAATTAATAATTATGTAAAAATTGATAGAAAAATTGTCAACAAAATCCAGGCTTTTTAGGACTTCTTTTCTTGCTTATTTCACAGTATTATTTCCAGAAGTGTTTAATTTTGTATAAATGAAATAAAATTCGAATTCTAAGAGAAAATTGTTAACTGACTGTTCAGTGAATTTTGTTTCAAATATATACTTTTTCCCAAAAATGGCTTTGTTTCAATTTGGTGACGATTCGAGATGGTTCAGTTTGAACATAATATTGAATTTTAATACACAGGGTATTTGGTAACTCAAAGGAGATTACAATCATTTGAAACAAGATGTGTCTAGTGAAGCGTGGTCCGAAAATCTATATGGATACGAAAATATGGCGATTCCTGAACTTTTTTGGAAATATCGAAAATAAATAATTTTGTGAAAAAAAATTGACTCTGAATATTCCATGAATATTTTTTCAAAGCTGAGAGGATGGTCCTCATTTCTTGTAAAAAAGTATTCACTAAATTTCCGATAATCCGCGATATACAAGATCATAAAATAATAGTTGCACCTGTTTTACTCATAAAATCTTGATTGAATAATTCAAAATTACTGGAAAATATTTGAGAAAAGCCCTGAGCAGGAGCTTTTGAGCGCTCGTTCTTTTTTGGAGCAATAAGACCTCAAAATTTTATATGGGATTTGATACTGATATCAGATGCAGAATCTCAGCACAAATATTAGGTGTACAAATAAGTTTCCGCGGTTTGTCAAAAGATGGCCCCACCAGAAGGTTATGGAGAAATTGTCAGATGTAAAACGTAATATCCCAAATTTAGTCATCTGGCAACACCATAACCTTAAAGTACTAGTGATTCCGTAGCAGCATCACGTAATTTTTTTCAATGTCAAGTTTTATTCCGAATAAGCATCATTTGCGGGAACTTTTGATTTACTTCTTTAATGTGAAAAAATCTGCAGCTGAGGCGCATCGATTGCTTCTAGAAGCATATGGTGAAGCTGCTTTAAGTGAGAGAAGTTGTCAGGAATGGTTTCAAAAGTTTAAGAACGGTGAGTTTGACGTTAAAGACAAAGAACGCAGTGGAAGGCCGAAAGTGTACGAATACATGGAATTAGAAGCACTATTGGAGGAAGATTCGCCCCAAACGCAAAAGACGAAAAATGTATTCAATACGATAATCCAAAGAAGAGAAAGTCATGGGTTAAACCCGGCGAACCATCAACATCGACAGTTAAGCCGAATATTCATGGAAAAAAACTCATGCTGTGTATTGTGGGATCAGCTTGGTGTCGTGTATTATGAATTGCTGAAACCAAGCGAAACCATTACTGGAGCTCTCTACCGAACACAATTGATGAGATTGAGTCGGGCACTTTAGGAAAAACGCACCCATTACTACTCCAGACACGACAAAAGTATTCTTTTACACGATAATGCTCGTCCACATGTTGCGGCGCCGGTAAAAAATACTTGGAAACACTCAACTGGAAAGTTTTACCCCACCCGCCGTATTCACCAGACTTAGCCCCTTCTGATTATCACCTGTTCCGGTCGATGGCACATGGTCTGTCTGAGCAGCGCTTTACATCATATGAAGACACCAAAAATTGGGTAGATTTGTGGATAGCGTCAAAACATGAAGAGTTTTTTCGACGGGGTATCCGAATGTTGCCAGAAAGATGGGGAAAAGTAGTGGCAAATGATGGAAAATACTTTGAATAAAACGTAATGTACTTTTCCTTTACAATAAATTCCTAATTTTTTATAAAAAACCGCGGAAACTTATTTGTACACCTAATATTCTGAAAATTATTCAAAAATGAAATATGTGAAAAAATAATTACAAAAATTAAATTCTATGGTTCTGATGATGCGATCCTCTTGAAATTTTGCATGAACATTCAATATAGTAGTATTGATTCTCAAAATAAATTTCATTCGAATTGGATATTCTGTTATGGAAATATTAAGATTCTTCTTTCGTTATTCCAATTGAATTTTCTATGGTTCTGTTCACACTATGGTCATAAAATTTTGCAAGAGGCTTGTTACAAGCATCTTGCAATTGGCCGTAAAATTTCATTTTGATTGGTTCTGTTTTTTCTGAGATATTGAGGAACAAACATTTTGAATGGCCATATTTTATGGAACACCCTGTACGATTTGACTGGTTAACGCACTTAACCGAGCCATTAAGGACCTCGAACTCATCCTGAAAATATTTCAAGTCTCTAGCTAGGACGACCCCTTCGAAAAAACCAACGGACGGTCGGCCCCACGGACAGAATTGAATTTGACCACGAATTCGTCATCAGGGAGTCCAAACCTATCGTTTGAGACCATTTTCGGCTCAAAATTCTAAAATTACAGACAATTGGGCAAAACGATAATATAGCACTCGTTTGAGTAAAACGAGCGCTCAAAAATGAATGACAGTTGAAATACAGGGTCTTTATAAATGATTGTAAGATCGTAGGTTGCTGTGGAAATTTTTTTATGTCATCATTTCTCACAAATTCTCTACAAATTCTTTATTCTGATCACATTATTCAATTTCTTTCGGAATTACCAGCCCAAACTCACAGAATCGTTTATTCAAATTGAAGTTTACGTCAGAAAATAACTATTTATAATAGTTCAACGCCAACTGCGCTGTTATAATCATTTATAGAGACACTGTATCTACGTGGCGTTCCTGATCATTTTTTTCCAGGCACTTTGAACACCCTGTATCCCGTATATCAGAACCCGAATCATTTGGGGAGGGGACACAGTCAGGTGGATTACGTACCCGCCAATCGATTTTTGCTTTACAAAATTTTGAGGTAATATAGCCTTATTACTCTACCAATGAACGAGCGCTCAAAAGAACCTGTTCAGAGCTTTTCTCAAATTCCTTACATAAAATGGCGCCCCATACGAAAACTTAATTTTCACAAATTGAAACGCCCTCTTAAAAAATGACATAAAAATAACTTTTCACGCCTTTCCAAGGTTGTCTTCAATATTTATTTATAATTGTTTGTATTGAACGCACCACTAACTCAATCCAATTTAGATAACAACTTAGCCGAAACCAATTCAATAATGTTCTCATCATTATAAAAAGAGTGGTCATGAACAAGAAGTTCTTAGCTTATTTCCATTTTCTGGGAAATATTTTAGGCTTAACCCCATGGCCAAAAACTACCAAAAACAAGAAAAATAACTATGGCAGAATTTACGTCCCCTTACTCTGCATTTTCATTTTTTTCGCGTACTGCAGGTTCGCTTATTCGAGAATTGAATGTTACAACATCAATGGGAAATTTATTGATCTTCTTCTACATACTTTGAGCGTATCTATATTGACGATGGACATATTACTGACCATATCCTTCATCAACTTTTCGCAAACTAAAAAATGGAATTTGATGAATAAATATTTCAACGTTGTGGATAATAAATTGATCACATACAATGGACGCACAGATACTGGTATATTAGGACATACTTACATAGATGTGTGTTTTCTTACCGTAATTTTCGCGATTACTAACTCTTTATGCCTTTGGTTGTTTCATAGTAACAAAGTATACATGAGTATGTCCAAAATTTACTACTGGTACATGATATTACTAGTTTATCTAACAGTAACAAGGATAAAAAATGGACTGAAAAATTTACATGCTTACTTGGAAACGCAGTACCCTCCTAAAGTTGAATATGGAACCACAGAGGTTAAAGTTATCCAGCCTTTCAATATTTTCAGTGAATTCATGAAATGCTATAGGATTATCTATGACTCTGTTCATATTTTCAATGACATCTTTGGATATCACATGGTCTTTTTGAACCTAAATTGTATTCTGGAATGGTTATTTGCATTGAATTTAATTATTTCTAACATAAAACACAACAATTTACAAATTCATGTGATTGCAGTTGCGTTTCTTCATGCTGCTACAATCTTGGTAAGTTATATCGTGCGTTCAAAAAAATTCGTGGTCAAGTAAGCTGTGGATTCTATTTTTCCTCTCATAGACTCATAGGAAAAATAGAATCCACAGCTTACTTGACCATGAACTTTTTTGAACGCACGTTCTATCCTCTACCTATTCGATGATTTCAAGATTTGGACTATTTTTCGATGGAAAATCTATTGAACATCATAAAGTAAAATAAACGTAAAACCACAATTAATACTTTTCTGTTTTCGTTTCTGCAGATTGGCAATATCCTCATCATTCTACTTTGTTCTTCAGTCACGAGTGAAGGGGAACATTTCCTATATGTTCTCCACCAAATAGAGGACGATAACAGCAATTTGAAAGCTAAAAGTATCGTTATCCAGCTAGTAGAAGACATGCCTTTATACTTTTCAGCAGCAAGATTTTTCAACATCAGCAAATATACGATTCTTGGCATAATTGGAAACTGTACCACTTATTTTATCGTTTTGATACAATTTTATCAATAGATCACATTCGGACAAGCTTATTTCCTCATAAAAGAATTTTTAATTATTTCAGTACTCTATGTTTATACATAGAGCTTTGTGAATTTTACATATCTATGATCATTGCACTTTTCTGTGCTTTGCACTACACTTCAGTGGTTCAGTGGAATAAAACTCTATAGTCAGAAAATAACCTCAAATAATCAGAGAACAGTAAATAATATAAGCATAGATAATATAAGTTGTACAAATCTAAAGAGAAATGTCTATGATATTGAGAAGGCCCCAAATTACGGGTAAAATATCCGTATTTTCATTTTGCAGTCTGTACTTCTACTTCTTTTCAGGGTTCTAGTGAATTTCGTGAGAAATGTCTCTAGTGCACCAACAAACAATGATATTCCAGAATTTGACATGGAAAATCCCTTCGAGAAGGAAAAAGTTACCTGTATATTGTGTAAAACGGGCGTACCAGTCGATTACAAGAACGTGAAGCTTTTGTCCCAGTTCCAGTCATCTTATACGGGCAGAATTTACGGAAGGCATATAACAGGGTTATGCAAGAAACAGCAGGAGATAGTAGAAAGGGAAATTATTAAGGCACAGAGTGCTGGACTTATGGGCATTTACGTTAAGCACCCAGATTTCTTAGAAGACCCTAAACTATTTGATGTAGATAATCCAATTAGACCACATAGGTTTTAGTCTATGATAGTGAAGTGTTTGAAGAATATTTCACATAAATAATTGTTCATTCATTAGTTAAGATTAAATCTCTCTGTTGCAAGGTTATTGAAGTACTCATTTCATACTGAAACTGAACTGAGAAGAAGAACCTAAAAAATTGGATTCAAAATTGACAGATTATTAGAAAATTCTTATAATTATCTTTACATTTGGAGGGAAAAATTAAAACTGATAAATATGTCTTCAGAATAGAATACAATAAACAAAGAATGCAAATCAAAGACAGCACTTGATTAGAAAGAGTTCATAGTTTAGTATCAAATTAATAGTTCTAATATCCTGAATATAAAAAACTGTACCTATAAAAACTATTTCAATCAGTGATTACATTTTACGTTATTAAATTCTTCGATTTCGAAAGTTCATCATGCACATAATTAAAAAAATTATACATTTTGAAGCATTCTGAATCCCTTATGTCAGAGACAAGACACCAGATTGTTGTGTTGTTGTAGTCTCGTCCTCTTTTTAGAAAAAAGAGAGAACTTGGGCTCGCCGAAGACACCAGATAATATATCCCTTTCTCTACCTGTATGAACTCGATGATTTTTAGACTTTATATTCCATATTTATGACAAAATAGGGAAAATTTAGAGGTAAATCTTATAATTATTATTAATTCAAAAAATGTTTAATAAAAGCCAACCTCCAGATTTTGAATTAGACCATAGATTGTGGAAAAATGATTAGACATCTGTCGGTTTTTCATGAAACCGGTTTTCCGTGTTCCTCTTTTATCGACCGGCGTTTTCTTAAAAATGTCTACATTACCGACATGTACTTGAATCGTCACGGAAGTGATCAGTCATCTTTTTCTGGAACTTTGGAAATTAAAAGTACTTCTGTAACCGACACAAAGGCGAAAAGTTAATAATTCACAACAAGATTATTGATAATAGTGATCTGATTAATTTTAATACAAACTATAATTGAAAAATATTTATTGTTCTCTTTCGGTTTACGTCGTGTGTGGAAGTTTTGAAGGAGGCCATCTTTGCAAACTACTATCAGAGGTCCTTGGTTCGAGGTTTCATTGTCTGGTTGTTAGCCAGTATTTAATCAACATATAGTTCATCAAATGGCTTTAAAAAGAATTAATAAGGTAGGTTAATGCTTTTTCTTTACAAATTTGCCGTTTATGTTTTGGATCCGATTGTTCGATTAGATTTGGGAATTACCGAACGCCCTTGCCTTGTCCATGCATCTGAAGCAATTTCACGAAGAAATTCTTATAAGAAACGATAACGCGAAAGAAAATTTGTAATTGTCAAAACTATTTGTAAACTTTCACGCTGTAATTGTAGTATTCAGTAAGAGTTTTTATTGAAAATTCCTCGCATATCTTGACTAGAAATATAACCAGTGGTGTTCTTATTTAGAATTATAATTTATCGCCACATGTTTGAGTTAACGGAAATACGTATATTTTCATCAAAAGCGACATTTTCTAAAATAAACCAAGCAATGTTGTGTCTAAAATAAGGACCTTGGCCTAGTCACAGATGTTTCTGAGGTGTCTCTACCTGATCAGAACCTAACCATATTAGGGTCCCTAATTCTAAATGGTCTTATGAACTTTTTTCTTTATTTCCTGCAGGAACTGCAAGACCTTGGAAGAGATCCCCCTGCACAATGTTCAGCTGGTCCAGTAGGAGATGATTGTAAGTGATAATTTTTGATAATTGTCTTTGTCTTGGAAAATTCATCTGATCGAATTCATAATCTATCGATGTATATTTTTGATGTGTATTTGAATATGAAAATTAACATTTCTCTTTCTTCTAGTGTTTCATTGGCAGGCCACAATCATGGGACCAGTAAGTAGTAATTTTTAATTCAAAAAAGTTGATTTCGATGCAGGTATTTAGTTTGTAGGGTTAACGACCTATAGGAATGATGATTCATTGTACGAGCACCATATTTCAACATTTTTTCCACTCATCCCAATAGAATTAACTTTCAATTAAGATTGAAGCCAATTCATTATTTATTAACATTTCTTGATATTGTGATATGTTGATGGGAAATACCCCGTTTTTATTGAATGAGTCATCTTTGATTATAAATGGATTTCTACCTTTTTAGATTAATTCATTATTAAATAAAGGTGAAATTTGCTAGGTTGTTGATTTCAGAACTGTTTATTATTGACTAATTTAAAATTTTAAGTGGTTCTTGTTGGTTCAATACAATTACGAAAAGTTTTCATGGAATCGTTTCATTTTTGTGGGAGGTTTTTCAATTTTTGTTTATTTTTCAGCCAGATAGCCCATACCAAGGTGGAGTATTTTTCTTAACGATTCACTTCCCGACAGATTATCCATTCAAACCTCCAAAAGTGGCATTCACCACAAGAATTTACCATCCTAACATAAACAGTAATGGAAGCATTTGTTTGGATATTCTCCGTTCTCAGTGGTCGCCAGCTCTCACTATTTCTAAAGGTGAGGATAATTTTAGGCAACGGCTTGATGATATTTAGTTTGAATCTAACCTCAAAGTTTTGATAATAACCATAATTATAATAATTTGGTATATAGTTTCTTCCGAATCTATGTTTTTTAAAGTTTTATGGGATATTTTCCATATTCAGCTAGATCTTTTTGTTATATCTATTTGAGATTACCTTGAACCAATAGTTGTGCATCTGATTTTTTGTTCAATTTTTTGAGAACCTAGAAGAAGAAATATGCTGAATGTTTCTTATGCCAATCCAAATTAGAACCTAACCTAACCTAAACCAATGCAAATTAGAAAATTCGCTGTTTTGAATTATTATTTTCGCATTCTGATTTGTTTGTTTTATAATTTGAGGTACTGAAAAAGGGGGATATCTGATCACTAAATTGTTTTTTTCACAGTTGAGATTATTAAATTTAGAATATAAACACAAATAATTGACAGAAAAAATTTCATCTTGAACTTGCATGATAATGATATTTGTTATCAAGATTGTCATCTTCAGGACATTTCAATGTAAATTCATTATTTTATTTCATTTTGATCTACAATGTTATGAGGCTGAATTATTAATGTGGCATAAAAATAATTCCTCAAAACACCAATTGATTGATATATTTTTGATCTGATTATGATCAGATTGCTTCATAGATAATAAACTTATAACAGTAAATTTAACAAAATTAAAACAATCATATTTTGTTCTTCATCTAACCTCAGAAGTCTGCTATTTAAATGCTGTTTAAATTAATTTTCTAAGTTAATAGTTATTTAATCAACTAGGTTATTAAAGATAGCGTTAATAATTCGAGACCATTAGTCGCTAGATTAATAACAGAGTTGATAACAAGATTTTTCCGACGACCTTAATATGAATTGTGTATGAAGACATACATTTGACATAATGAAATTTCTATGTTTCTATGTTCCAGTAGAGTTTTGACATTTCTCGTAGTGCTTCTGAATACTTTATGTACAGTTGCCATGAGGATTGCACATTAAAATAGCATAAATTGGACATAAAATGGGTAGTTAATGTTCAATTTCGTACACATTAAAATCAGCTCTTATATGATGGCGACGGAAATAGTTATTTAATCAACTATATCATTAATCGCCTAATCAATAAACGAGTTGATTACAAGATATTTCCGTCAATACATTTGACATAATATAAATTGCTATGGATCAACAGAGTTGTTACTCGTAATGCTCATGAATACTTTGTTTTTATTGGCAATGACAATTGAACATTAAAATGGGTCTTTAATGTTCAATTTCGTAAACATTAAATCCACCATTTATTTTGAGGTCGACGAAAAAATATAATTTAAACAATGCTTTCTAGTTTCCATTTGTTTCAACAAAATGGTTTGGAAGTTCGAAATAATCCACAATGGATTTTAAAAATTTGTGAAACTTACATATTATGTATTTGTAATTTCCGTAGAATTATCAGATTTGCTATAATTACAAATCTGTTAAGACAGTTCCATTAATTCGAACTCTCTGTAACAGTGTCTATGCCGTTTATATATTTGACATTTCTAAATCAATTTCTCAGTATTATACACATCAGAAGGTTTTGCACACTTGTCGAAAGACAGTAGTTCAAATTTGTATAGTCAGAGCTATTGGATTCACTCTATTTGTTGAGTAACTCAACTTTTCTATTCAAATCATGAATCTAACTAGAAAATTTTAGGCTTTGAGTTGGTCGTTTCAGAAGTTATCGTGTTTACAGTCGACAAAAGTGGTTTCAAACACGATAGACTTCGGGAGGAACGACAAAAAACTTCGAATATTCAAGTTAAATATAGTCCGTTCACGAAAGTTTGAGCGCATAGTAGGCGTTTGTTCATTTATCTTAATTTGGCAGTATTTACTGTCATAATGTGAAATAAAGTCAACGTTGTCGAATGTACCCGGCCCCGTCCGACGAGCTTGCGAGTTATCAGATAACTCTATGCAATATTGACAACATTGCGTATCAATCTGACAAGAAAATAAACAACATAACCTAAAATCCTAATATACACAGTGGAATATGCCAAATTTCCATGGCCAACTGACGGATCAAAGTTGCGTGAACGGACTATATGATTGAATTCATACATGAATGAATGATGGTCGGTTTCTGAGGTTTTACTTTAACCATCCAATAGTAAACGGTTCGATAAATATAACCAATCGATAACCTCTTGATAAAGGTAGCTGAGTTTCTGACGTCTTTTTCGGTTCTCAGTTAACTATCTATTCCATAACAGCTGATTAACGGTAGTCTCGCAAGTTCCTTCCTAGATCAACAGATGTCGCTACATACAAATTGACGTTTTGATTATGAATTTTGCAAATTTTAATTGAAACTGCACGCCTGAATCTCAAAATAATGAGATTTTCCATACGGGATATCAAATCGATTCATTTTCATGTATATTTATGTCTTATGTATATTTAGATCATTACCAATGATGATTTGAAAAGGTCCTGTCGCATAGAACTGTAAAGATATAAGCACTTGTTGAAAGACGGTTAGAAAGTGCAATTCCTTTCAGATATTGGAGCTAATACAGAATTCAATTCATTACATAAGTGTAAAACTGTTTGCTTGTTCAATCTGTACCTCATTTTAAATTAATCATCTATACATTTCGAGAGGTGATCTACGAACCCGTATAAATCTGGATACAGAAATATTGCCAATGAATTCCATTGCCTCTTCATCTAATGAAGAGCTGGAACTAGAGGATAATCTTCTTGTATTATATTCCATTATTACACAACTTGTTTAATATGATATGTTAAGAATGTTGATATGAATCCAAATCCAGTACTCTGTCAAATCAAAATGAAAAAGTGAGGTTGGAGATGACAAATCAAACGCCAATGCCCATGCGCCATTCACTAAATCTACAGATAACGGCCATTTTCGGTCGGTTAAAATAACCTGACTTGATTGACTGGTTATCTTTCTAAGCCCCATTTCGCACCAAGCCAGTCCAGTCCAGTCGAGTCAAGTCACTTCAGGATTGGAACTATTAACTTCGTTTAAAATCGTTTAAAACAAATGGAATGTGAAATCTAGGCCCTAGTGTGAAACTAGATTTCACATTCCATTTGTTTTAAACGATTTTAAACGAAGTTAATAGTTCCAATCCTGAAGTGACTTGACTCGACTGGACTGGACTGGCTTGGTGCGAAATGGGGCTAAGCGGTACTCAGAAACCGAAATCTGCGCTTATCCATCCGTCAAATTTGACAGATAGATAAACTGCGGTTAAAACGACCTCAGAAACCGGCCATGAAACTAATAACTCTTAAGATATTCAAATTTGAATAATCTTTTCCTTTATATAAACAAACACGCAAAACCTTCTGATGGCTTGCCAGGGTTTTCTTCAATTATCATCTAATTTTTTTTATTGTTTTTTCAGTCTTGTTATCAATCTGCTCACTGTTGTGTGATCCGAACCCAGATGATCCTCTAGTACCAGAAATTGCTAGGATATACAAAACCGACAGGGAAAAGTACAACGAGTTAGCTCGCGAGTGGACTCGCAAATACGCCATGTGATGCGCCGGCCCCCGTATATCCCATACTTCACGTTTTAGATGAGACAAGTTATTTAATTCAATACAAAAAAATACAAATACACAACTCGAAGGAGAGAGTGGAGGGAAGGATTGCAACGGGCCAGACGTTTGGTTATATATTTTGAATTAATCTCTGTATATTTGCTTTTCGATTGGACTATGTTTCTCGCAGATCCGTCAACCTTCAGACCACAATATGCTAACTCAAAGATGAAGAACTCCATGGTGGTTTTTAAGTTGTGAACTTGTTTCTCAGAACGAAACTTCTATTGATCCTGTACTTTAGCCTATTATTATTATTATTTGAATCCATTTTTTTTAATTAATATATTGTGGTTGTAGGACTTGCGTTAGGCTGCGTTCTCTTTCCCTCAATACATGTGCCCATTACTTTGCCCAACATCCCTGTCAATAAAACATAAAAAAAAACACTAAAGGAAGCACCAGACACCGAATTGTTGCTCTCGTTTTATGCTGCTGTACATAAGAGTTTACAATATCCACATTGTTGAACGTTTGTGGTCCCGGATGGTCAGTGAGGTGTATTCGAAAATTTTTTTACAAGAAGATAAACTACATTCGTTTATGATGTAATTGTTAGATCAATATGTAGGTTCTGTGGTTCAATTTAGATGTATCTCATCAATAAATCCTTTCAACTTTTTTCTCACCGCTGTTTAAATCTTAAAGGTAAATGTTGGCTATAACCACATTTTGTAAAGACGATTAATGTAGTTCTTGATATTTACTTAGTTTGTTATCTTTCGTTGCTTGTATTTAAGATCAAAAAATCATTTAAACTGCCAAATCAGACTTCACAGATTGAACGATTTGAAATAAATTTTTGACTGATTAAAATTTTTATAATTTGACTGCTTGCTTATAATTTGGATTCAATGATAAATAGGGGAAACGCGTTAAGTTATAGAGCGCAGTTTCTTCCAATGAAAAATAAACTTCTGCATTAAAACACATTAAGTAAATATTAACTCCATTGTTATACTGACTATTACCTTATCGAAAAACTGAGAAAGCAGGTGCTACAACTTTTCGTGATATATTTAAATCATCAAACAATACCAAAACATTGATTTAAGTATGATTTAGCCTTAATTGAATAAGCTCATATAGCTACATACCTCAAAATGCCTGTGTAGACTTAAGAAAATTTTCATTGAGATCTCGACTCAATTCTTCGTGCTGGGACCTTTTTGAAGCGGAATTTGCGAAAGATGAGCGAAATTAACTTTTTGTACTATCCATCCAAAATCTAGCTAATCGGTTATATGCTTCTTAATATTAAACGGCTTAAAACAGTCGTTCTTGTCTATTTCATCTTTATCCACAAGTGTGAAGAGTGGAAATTACGTATAATCTTATATTAGGTGAATTATTTAATGAAATGAACAAATCTTTTAGTGTAAATAATTTTGGAGTGCCCTGTCATGGCGAGATGATAAAATTGGAAATCTGACAACTATCACTGGTCTTTTAGATTCGATGGTAGTTAGGCTCATCCAATCTTGTAATAGTGTAGAATATTTTTTCTACTCATCACTACTATTGATTTTTCATCATGATAATCCACTTGCATGGATTTTTGTGTAACTGTATTATTGAAACTGTAAAACTTTTTTATACATAAATATAGAATGTGTAAAAATACGAATTGATGAGTGAATGTTCAGTAATTCTGCCTTTCTGACTATCCTCAATCTCCGGGACCTTCGTACAGTAGATCCTTTGATAAATCTTGAACACCTTTTTTCAATTTATGTAAATGAAGTTCGTTAGCGTAACAGTTGTTAATTTTACTCGTCATCAAAATATTAAAGTGATAAGGAAATTGTTTGTTTGTTTTTTCCAATTTCCAAGAAAATATGTGATGAGAGATTCAATCTTCGAGCATAGACTTCGTAATCTTATGACAAAATAAGGTAAGCATAATTTTTTCAGCTAATGTTTCAACCTTAATTAATTCAATTTGAATGTTGAGTTGATTGCAATAGTGAAATATGAAAGAATAACTAGGTAATTGAAATATTATTTCTTATCATTCAATTTCAATCTATACTAATATTATAAAGAGGAAAGATTTGTGTTAATTGTGGCGTTGATACGAATTAACTTATGAGCTACTAGACCGATTTCAATAATTCTTTCACCCTTAGAAAGCTACAATATCCCTGAGTAACATAGGCTCTACTTTTCACCCGAGAAAATTAAGAAAACCTACTATAACTTCAATGATAATAAATATGAGTAC
The DNA here is from genome assembly GCA_013421045.1 of Propylea japonica. NCBI lineage: Eukaryota > Metazoa > Arthropoda > Insecta > Coleoptera > Coccinellidae > Propylea > Propylea japonica. The sequence goes on along the minus strand of CM024244.1, from coordinate 50,360,678 downwards.
CAATATAAGCTATTTTCAGGTGCGCTGCAAAAACCGTAAGCCCCATTCGCACCAAGCCAGTCCAGTCCAGTCAAGTCACTCAGGATTGGAACTATTAACTTCGTTAAAATCGTTTAAAACAAATGGAATGTGAAATCTAGTTTCACACTAGGGCCTAGTATGAAACTAGATCTAACTTCGTTTAAAATCGTTTAAAACAAATGGAATGTGAAATCTAGTTTCACACTAGGGCCTAGTATGAAACTAGATCTAACTTCGTTTAAAATCGTTTAAAACAAATGGAATGTGAAATCTAGTTTCACACTAGGGCCTAGTATGAAACTAGATTTCACATTCCATTTGTTTAAACGATTTTAACGAAGTTAATAGTTCCAATCCTGAGTGACTTGACTCGACTGGACTGGACTGGCTTGGTGCGAAATGGGGCTAAGACGTACATGGAAACAATGTATGACGGTTTTGAACTGTATTTACTTTTTTCACCGTTAGAAAAGAGTCTTTTTTTAACGGCGAAAAAAAGGAATCCTTTACGCATCCATAGTGATGAAGAAAAGTCAAGTTTTTTTGACAGTTTTACGAAATAGTTATTTTCCTAACAAGTGCGGAAAGTGATATTTTCTCGCACGAAACTGCCGTTACCCAAACGACGCGAAGCGGAGTTTGGGTAAGCAGTTGAGTGCGGGAAAAACACTTTCCGCACGAGTTTGGAACAATATTTTTTCTACAAGCGCTTATACGAGATCGATTCCAACACACAGATCAAATGTGAATTAATCATTCTAAATACACATGAATGACAAAAGTATCTGACAAGTCTTATTCACATGCCGTTTCCATATAGTAACGTCGTCGGTGTCATAGAGATATATCATTATTCAGTTTATTCTTTAGAAAAAAGCGTGCGAGAAAAACCCTTGCTAATCCATTACCACACGCATTTGCGTGCGGTAATGGAATAGCCAGGGGTTTTTCCCACACTGTTTGGCAATGTGACTCTTTATTACGAATTGAAATACGTGCGGGAAAGAGAATGAAAGTGCACGCTTGTAGAAAAAAGTGATTTTACAACAATCTCAAAAATGGTCCGAGATAATTAGCCAAAAACATGGCTGGATTATTTCATTTTCTAAAATCACCATTGAAACCCGGCTATACCTACTCTTCGAATGATCGTTTTCCCCATATGAAACAAAGCGCCAAACCTTCTAATTTCACAGGAATGTGGACAGAAAAAAAGAATAATCAGCTATGATTTTGCCAACGTTTCGGAACTATTTGTTCCTTCTCAAGGCTCATCATACAGTTAATAAAACTTATATAAATTTCATTAACTGTATGATGAGCATTGAGAAAGGAATAAATAGTTCCGAAACGTTGGCAATATCATAGCTGATTATTATTTTTTTCTGTCCACATTCTTGTGATACGACATTCATTTCAAACATGGATGACGTGAATACTACAGAATCTTTTAATTTCATGTTCAGTGATTTCTACATTTTTTCCACTTATAAGGCAGAGAAACTCCGATGACAATAGTTGAGAAATAAGGCAGACAGCAATACAAATTGTTAATTCCTAAAGTTTCAATAATTCCAACAACGTTTATCGTAGGTGTAGCGCATGCTCCATCTTCAATAATTCATACCAGAATGTCTCGTATTTGTAAATTTATTTTTGCACGAATGTTATGCATCGTAACCTCGTTTCAGTGACCGAATAATTCAGTGACAGATATGTTTGTGAAGGCCCTAGAATGGAATATCATTATTTATTTTTATGTGAGTAATTCTAATAACATTTGGGTTTTAAATGAAAAAAAAACTTTATTGAAAAAAATTAATACAAAAATGTGGTTTTTGAAGGAAATAGTGTAAATTTTTGTGAACTATCGGTTATCTGAATATTAAATTCCAACTTAAAAGTTTGTCTTGGGATTGAAAATATTTCTAAATCCGCGGCAAAGCTCAAAAACTTAGAGAAAAGCCCTGAACAGGAGCTTTTGAGCGCTCTTTCATTAGTGGGGCAATAAGACTCTAATATTACCTCAAAATTTCATATGGAACTTGAGATTTATACTTTCTATATAAATGCAGAATCTCAGCACAATCGGAATTATATTCTGGGAATTATTCAGAAAATGAAATATGTAGAGAGTAGGTATAAATAAAAAAATTAAATTATATGGTTCTGATGATGAAATCCTCCTGAAATTTTGCATGAACATTCATTGTAGTTTTTCATTCTCAAAATAAATTTCACTCCAATCGGATATGCTATTATGGTAATACATATAAAGATTTTTCTTTTCAATATTCCAATTGAATTTTCAATTGTTCTGTTTAAACTATAGCCACGAAATTTTGCATGAGGCTTGTTATCAGCATCTTGCATACAGACGTTACATTTCATTCCGATTGGTTTCGAATTTTCTGATATATTTAGGAAAAAATTGATTGGTTTCGTTTTGTCTGAGATATTGAGGAACAAAAATTTTAAATGGCCATATTTTATGGAACACTCTGTACAATTTGGCTGATTATCAAACTTAACAGAGCCATTTGGTACCCGAACTCATCCTGAAAATTTCAAGTTTTTAGGACAATCCCTTCGAAAGTTATTGTGTTAATGGACGGCCCCACGGACAGAATTGAATTTGACCACGAATTCGTCATCAGGGACCTCATCGTTTGAGACCATTTTCGGTTCAAAATTCGAAAATTAGAGACATTTGGGCAAAACGATTTAGCACTCGTTTAAGTAGATAGAGCGCTTAAAAACAGACAGAAAAACGGAGCAGAAAAAGAAGCGAAGAATAAAGAAGTATTAGAAAATCGAATTATTTGGCGCAAAATTCAGCTGTTGGAATATTATTCGCTGCCAATGTCAATAACATTTGCAGTTGAATTAATTGAACAAAATAGCCAATGAGTAAATATAGGTATATTTTCAAAAAGCTAAATTTTTCTGAAATCAGTACGAAATTTGAAATTCTGCTATCAATTCAATTATAAACATTTTGGAAATTCATAATTGAGAATTTTTAACTGAATATACAAGTATTCTGATTACAAGATCCCATGAAAGCATGTTTCATAACGAACAAAACGAGTTTTTCCTTTTATATATATGTAAAGTGGCATTTTTGAGGCAGAAAAAGTGCGGTAAAAGAGTTCTTCATACAAGATGATAAAAAAATTACAAATTTGACTTTTACTGACTTTTATTTCAAATTATCAGTTGTTTCCAGAGAAGCAATCACAATGTTCAAGATGCTAAAATTTGTTGAAATCAGTACATCTGCGATCAATTCAATTATTGTGAAATTGCAATTATTACATATACTGGGTGTCCCGTAATTAGACCGACAAACTTCTAGTGGACATTATAGATCATATTTTAGACAGATTCGACCCAAATCATATAATGCAAAATTGCTTCGTTAAGAAGCTAGGGCCCTTTGAAGATGACGTCCTGTCCACACTTTTTGCCACATATTCGCAAAACGGAGTCACATAAAGTGCTGAAAGTTTATACATTGGCTAATATCAAAAATACGCATCGATTAGATTGAGTGCATTTCTTTCCTGTCAAGCACAATCGTATCATTTGGGGGGTGGGTTCGAAGGGTATTTTTAGTTGAAACTTTTTTAACTTTCATTATTTCACGAGGTTTACATCATATCGTAAACTCTGATGTTATTTCTTGAAAAAGGATGTTCTTTTATAATAACGCCCATATGCATCATTTCTGAAAAAAAATAGTACTTTAGAGTTAGTTGAATGATAACAATAATTTTTTTCTCAGAAATGCTGCATCCGGGCGTTATTGTAAAAGAGTATCTTTTTTCAAGAAAAAAGAGCATCTTTTTTTCAAGAAATAACATCAGAGTTTATGAATATGATGTAAATCTCGCGAAATAATGAAAGTTAAAAAAGTTTCAACTAAAAATACCCTTCCCCCCCCAAATGTTACGATTGTGCTTGACATAAAAGAAATGCACTCAATCTAATCGATGCGTATTTTTGATATTAGCCAATGTGTAAACTTTCAACATTTTATGTGACTCCGTTTTGCTAATATGTGGCAAAAAGTGTGGACAGGACGTCATCTTCAAAGGGCACTAGCTCCTTAACGAAGCAATTTTGCATTATATGATTTGGGTGAATCTGTCTAAAATATGATCTAATATAATGTCCACTAGAAGTTTTAGTAATTGTAGGTCTAATTACGGGACACCCTATATATCCAATGAATAAGATTCATCCAATAATTTCCAGACAATCCTAGATCAGAAAATAATTCTCCAAAAAGAAGAATTTTCCAGTCCAGAAAAGGCATAGGAAAATCGATCGACACCCTACCCTTTCTTATATCCAGTTGAATCGAGGGAAATGTCACTAATTGTGAGGAAAAGTTCAATAGTTCCGCTTGGCCTGATTTTCCCACAGGAAGTTTTCGTCCTAGTTAAAATCACGAAAATGTGTGAGAGATCAATAACTTTTGCCTTGAGATTTTCACACCTTGATCGAATGACCAAGGGCAGCATATAAGTTATTTCGGAAAAAATCGAATTAAGCTGAAAAATAGAATTATCAAAAAATATTATTAAGTGAACAATCATGAAGTATCAGAAATGAATAATTGTCAGTGAGATTAAATCGAAGTTGTACAAACAAAGTTTTGAGAATCGGATAACTCAGAAAAATTCTAGCCTGTTACAAACTAAGTACCTACTTTAATTCGTTGATCTATTAAATTTCTGAGGAAGTACTAAATATTGTATGCTATTAACAAAAAAAATGTAATATTGTGTTGAATATCAAAATTCGAGTTGCATCATTTACTCGTTTAGTTTGATCTTGAAAAAATGAGAAAAAAAACCTTAGAAATTTTAGAATCTTTCTACCAGAGATTGCAATAGAGCTTGACACAAAACATCATAATTTGCTGATTATTCGCGAAAAACAATATTTTATAAAGAAAAAAGGAATTCGATATTATTAAGAGTTCATTCGCTTTGGGACTGTATAAAAAATGCTGCAAATGCAATATTCTAATTACACATTCTAGCACAATAACCAATTCTTATTGATTTCAAATGAAAAACTGCTTTAAGTGGCATTTTTCAGTTTCTGCGTTCGAAGAGTTAACAGATCATGAAGTGTCGAATAAATTCGATCCGGCCAAAAAAAATGTTGAAAGCCCTGAGCAGGCGCTTTTGAGCGCTCGTTAATTGGTGGAGCAATGGAGGTATTACCTCAAATTTTTGTATAGGACTCGAGATTGATACTAAATATATGAATGCAAAATCTCAGCACGTTCTGAATAATATTCTGGAAATTATTCAAAAACTGAAATATGTAGCAACTTGACAATTGAAAAATTTAAATTCTTTGGTTCTGACGATGTCACTCTCTTGTAATTTTGGATGAACTTTCACTATATCGATCTTCATACTTAAAATGATTTTCATCGAATTGGATATCTTGTTATGGAAGTATAGAGATTTTTATTTTCAATATTCAACACAGATGTGGGCAAAACGATCTTGAAAATTAAAAAAATCAATCCCTGTTTCAATTTTGAAAACGCAATTCCTCAAATTTTGTTACATTTTCAGTTGAATATAAGAGAGCTGAATCCCTACAGTTATTTCACGTTTTGAGAATAAAATTTGAAAGATATCCTAAGAAATTTTGTTTTTCAATTTTCGAAATGTTATGATTGATGCATTTGACAGTTATCCTCACATTGTACAATTTTTTTAAACATTGTTATACCTATACCAATGGTTTTTGCGGCAATTTTATTTATTTCTATTGTAATAATCTTTTCTCTGAATTGTCCTACATATACTCATTTGACTTCTCTTGAAATAATTCGAAAATACAAATTACATGGTGATAGGTTTGGACAAACTGCATAGGTCCTTATCTCCTGTGTTAGTGTTTGACTGTATATGTTGAAAATCTGGGTTTAAAACGTGAAAAATTAAAATAAAAAATATTTTTCCGAAAAAAGGCTCGTAGTCTTATGTTATTCAGTTCAGCAAATATAAATTTTATACACACTTTACGAGCACGCCATACATAAATCGTACATAATATCCAAGCCAAATCTAGAGTTCATTCCAAAGAATGGAAGATTGAATCATTTCGACTAATGATATTTCGTGAATCGGTCGTTAAAAATAAAATTTTCTCGTATTATCAGAATTTTGAGAGTAAATTAGTCAGAAAATGTATTTTTATAATCGGATTAATCCTCGGAGAATATTTCTACGTCAAGAGTTATTTTCGTGTGATTAGTGGACTAAATTAGATTCTTCAATGTTATGACTGTAACAATATACAACATGTCAGTTCGAAATTTGTTGTGCTGTTTATTATACCATGTGTTAATATTTTGTCCGCTTTTCGCCTAGGTTCCTGATGCAAAATTCAAATACATATAGACGAAACTTAGAGTTTCATTGATTTATTCAACAATCCTTTCAAGCTTATATTTGAAAAATTAATTCAGAATTGAACCTCAGATAATCATAGTGATTATCCGATTTTGAGCGCTCGTTCTACTCAAACGAGTGCTATATCGTTTTGCCCAAATGTCTGTAATTTTCTAAGGACCCCGCACACTTACTTAGGAAAAGCGGGTCCAGTGAATTTTCCCCATTTCTACATATTATATTTATACCAACCTCAAGAACAATATTTAAGATTTCACGAAGGTCTTACATGTGGTTTGTTCTATAGGGCGTTCCAAAATTGCAGCTACGGAAAAATGAATCTTTAAATTTTGATGATAACTCTTCTAATTTTCAAAATTTTATCATGATGCTTTGGGTTCTGAATAACAAGATGTGACAGATATCCAAAAACCGCCCACCACGGGTTCGTTATACAGGCTGTTCCATGAAGCTGTATAAGTAACTGAATGTAACTTTGTTAGTGACTTTGGACCACCCTGAGTTTTTCAAAATATGATATCTTGATGTATGTCCACATCTGTAGGAAGTTTCATTAATGTACAAAGAACAGTTGCAAAATTATTCAGGTTTTAAATTCGGATTTCATACAATTTTTCTTTAAACTTATCTGTAGTTGAGATTGCTGTCAAGGAATATAGGTTTTCATTAGTATAATTATTAGGATAGGTCGGTCCAAAGGTGTTTTTTCAGGATGTACAGGATGGACATAATGCGATGTCATTAATCTCCTCATATACAGGGTGTTTCATCATAAACTGGACAAACATATATTTTCGTGTAGAATAGAGGACATCGGGAGAATACTTTTTGCCTTATACAATATATCCCGTTTTCGAAGCATAAGCGAGATACAGGGTGTCAAACGTCATTTTCAAGCAAGATTACTATGAGTGTGGTCAGTTATGTATAACACTTAAAGTAACGGTTTTTGGTCAAATCTCAGTATTTTTGGGTCCTCTATTCAGAGAAGTTGACGAATAATCTAGATGAATACATGTAATACCTGGGAATATAAATATTATCCGCAGTATTGAGAAAAGAGAATTTCGAAACATTTAAGCTTAAAAGCCAGATGGCCCCATACATAGAACCTATTTCGTGTAACTTGATCCTGGGGTAAACAATGGGTTCGTTATTGTGCGACCCGTCGAACTGTTTACAGTACGAACACTTAGTCGATCTATTTTATGTTCTGTGGTCGATACTTTGGTTTCAGCATATTTTGAAGGACGATAATTAATAGGGTGATAATGTGCAGTTTTTTCGTGTTAAGTGGCCATGGGAACGCTTGGTTCCCAAGGAAGAAAATAGTTGATGTAGCGTTTTTCTATTGGGTAGGTCAAAGTCCAAAATGTCGAGAAAGAGGAAATTTTCGAAGAAGGGGGACGCTACAGAGCTTAGAAGGTTTTTGAAAAAGGTTTAAGAAGGAGTTATCGTTTAGCGGTACTCGGTTAAGGTTCCTCAGGGAGGAAGTCTTCGGTCAAGAGTTACGGTTAGGGGGCTCGTTGGAGGAGTCAGTTTTAGGTCAGTCAGTGACGGTTAGGAGGCTCATTGGAAGAGTCTCAGGGAGTTGTGGTCAGAGTTTGGGGTTAGAGTCACGTCGGAAAAATCGGTGGTACTTGGGCGTTCGAGGAAAACGTCGAGCGGAGGCTTAGTTAAATTCGCGAATTGTGGTGTTCGGGAGTGTAAAAGCAGAGCATACGTTTGTGTTGTTCCCAGGTCAATAAGAAAAGGACGGGAAAAGGTAGGACTGTTCCATATTGAACACTAGGTGTATTCCCAGGTAGAACGGCGAGTCTGCCATTTGTTAGCTTTAGTTCTTTTCCAGATTCATAACTGATAACAGTTTATTTTTCTTTTGGTGATTGTTCAGAACAGAGTCTTCTTCAATAGATTAGTTGTATATATTTATATGGGTGTTTTTTTATGTTTCCTAACTCCTCAGAAAAAGTTAACAGTAAGACTCCCTCTTCGTGCAGGGAGCACGGATCAACGTTTTCTTTCTGGCCTTAGGGTAGAAAAGAGAATTCCAATTATTTTCAATTAGAAAAGTACATAGGTCGACTTGTACACAATACAAATAAAATACAAAAAAAATCAGTGAAACTTAGTTGGGACTCGAACCGATGTAGGTATTAAATAGGGAAAAGACATGTTCTAAGGATATTAATATTCGTTGCCAATAATTTAATTATTTTGACTCTAGAACTCAAAATAAATTTTCTTTCATTATTTCAGAGGTCTGAACGAAATATTTGAATTTCTGTAGTAACGAAACCGTTCGATATTTTACAATTCTGTTTTCATATTCGTGATTGATAATTCAAGAAGTACAGTTGTACAGATTTCATCCATTTCGAGTGAAATTTTTTCATCGCTGTAGACAATTAGACATGTAAAAAAAAATTGCGTTCGATTTTTGAAAGATTTTTTTCACAGAAATTCTTAGAAAATTGTATGCACTTAGAAAACAAAAGTCAATCTTACAACCGCAAAAAAAATTGGAACATTGCAGGTCTTCTGAATAGAGGACCCAAAAATACTGAGATTTGACCAAAAACCGTCACTTTAAGTGTTATACATAACTGACCACACTCATAATAATCTTACTCAAAAATGACGTTTGACACCCTATTGCTCAGTTGCAGGAACGTCCATTAAAATTTAAAGGTCCATTAAACTCTTAATCCTCCATTATTACAAGGAACTAATGGAGGATTAAGGGTTTAATGGACCTTTAAATTTTAATGGACGTTCCTGCAACTGACACTCAATCTCTCTATGCTTCGAAAACGGGATATATTGTATAAGGAAAAAATTATTCTCCTACTCTACACGAAAATATGTTTGTCCAGTTTATGATGAAACACCCTGTATATGAGGAGATTAGTGATACCACATTATGTCCATCCTGTGCATTCCTGAAAAAACACTTTGGACCGACCTATCATAATAATTATACTAATGAAAACCTATATTCCTTGACAGCAATCTCAACTACAGATAAGTTTTAAAGAAAATTGTATGAAATCCGAGTTTAAACCTCAATAATTTTGCAACTGTTCTTTTACATTAATGAAACTTCCTTCAGAAGTGGATATACAATATGGTATCATATTTTGAAAAACTCAGGGTGGTCCCAAAGTCACTAACAAAGTTACATTCAGTTACTTATACAGCTTCATGGAACAGCCTGTATAACGAACCTCAACGTGGTGGGCGGTGTTTGGATATCTGTCACATCTTGTTATTCAGAACCCAAAGCATCATGATAAAATTTTGAAAATTAGAAGAATTATCATCAAAATTTGAAGATTCATTTTTCCGTAGCTGCAATTTGGAACGCCCTATAGAACAACCAGATGTAAGACCTTCGTGAAAATCTGATATATTGTTCTTAAGGTTGATATAAATATGATATGTAAAAATTAGGAAAATTCACTGGACCCGCTTTTCCTAAGTAAGTGTGCGGGTCCTTTTGAGCCGAAAATGGTCTCAAACGATAGGATTAGATTCCCTGATGAAGAATTCGTGGAAAAATTCAATTCTGTTCGTGGGGCCGTACGTAAGCACAATAATTTTCGAAGGTGTTGTCTAGAGACTTGAAATTTACAGGATGAGTTCGGGTCTCAAATAGCTCGGTTAGGTTCGTTAACCAGCCAATCGTACAGGGTGTTCCATAAAATAAGTCCATTAAAAATTATTTGTCCCTCAATAATTCGGAAAAACAATCGGAATGAAATGTCCGGCCAAGGCAAGATGCTCATAGAAACCTTATGCAAAATTTTGTGGTCATAGTGTGAACAGAACCATTAAAATTTAATTGGAATATTGAAAAGAAGAACCTCCATATGTCCATAAGAAGATATCCGATTTGAGGGAAATTAGTTTTGTACTGTCCCGCATTGTGCAGAGAAGGTACACTTTCTGAGGCAAAGAAGGGGGTAAAAGTAGTTCTTCATACGAGGTGATAAGAAAAAATACACAATTGAGTTGCACTAACTTTTATATCAATACATTAGCCAATTCCACAGACGCAATAAAAATCAACCAACAGTATGTACATAATTTTTTGCTTGAATTCTTCTCTGATAAGTCTTCCAAAATCCGTATAACTTGGGCAAAGTTCTTGATTGCCCTTTCTTGAATCACAGTATTAGCCCTCCTTAACCAATCTACAATGTTTTCAATAAGTCTGCCTCTTTCTAAAGTGTCAACACACGTTCATAGAGTAACCTGGCTTGGCTGAAGTTGTCATTATAACCATTGTCGTACCGTGCAGCGTCACCAGCTATTGGTAGGACTGGTGATAGTGCTTTAGCTCTTAAATCAGGTTCTGGGCCTCCAAAACTGGTGGGGTGGTAGTTTGGGGCACCTCCCTGGCTCTCGAAAGTCGAGAAACCGTCTCTGGTGAAGTTGCTCAATCTGAAAGGATTGTTTACTGGCAGATTACCACTGTTCACGTTCAAACAGTATCTGTTGGTGAGATCGACGGAAAAATCTTGTAATCAACTCGTTTATTCATCTAGTGATTAATAGTTTCGAAGTAAACCAATATACACTATTCGTATTTGTGCGGAGAAGGTACACTTTCTGAGGCAAATGAGTGAGTAAAATAGTTATACTACAAGGGGATATAAAAAAAACACAATTGAGTTGCACAAACTTTTATATCAATACATTATCCAATTCCATAGACCCAATAAAATCAACCAAGTATGACATGGTTTTTTGCTTGAATCCCTTCTCTGATAAGTCTTCCAAAATCCGTATTTACTTGGGCAAAGTTCTTGATTGCCCTTTCTTGGATCACAGTATTAGCCCTCCTTAACCAGTCTACAATGTTTTCAATAAGTCTGCCTCTTTCTAAAGGTGTCAACACACGTTCATAGAGTAACCTGGCTTGGCTGAAGTTGTCATTATGACCATTGTCGTACCGTGCAGCGTCACCAGCTATTGGTAGGACTGGCGATAGTGCTTTAGCTCTTAAATCAGGTTCTGGGCCTCCAAAACTGTTGGGGTGGTAGTTTGGGGCACCTCCTTGGCTCTCGAAAGTCGAGAAACCGTCTCTGGTGAAGTTGCTCATTCTGAAAGGACTGTTTACTGGCAGTTGACCGCTGTTTACGCCTAAACGGTATCTGTGAGTGTCTCCGTAGTTGAAGAGTCTTCCTTGGAGCATCCTGTCAGGACTTGGCTCTATACCTGAGGCAAGACAACATGAGTATATTAAAAAAAAATTAAAAAGTTTCAAAAAGCACTGTCATGAAATTCGAAACGTTGCAAAACTTTACATAGGATATATTTCTATATTGAAAAATTTTGGTCGGCAGAACAGTACGTATTCTGTATTACTGAATTGAGCAATGGGTGTATGCTCGTCTCTGAACAACTACATTTCATCTGCGAAGCTCCCTAGTGATGTAATGATCAGAAATGTAAGCACTGAGAAAAACTTCAGGGTATTGCTAAGTAAAAGAGAGAAATGGGAACGGAAATACACCGACTATAACCTCAAAGAAAATACTATCAGATGGTATACAGATGGTTCCAAAACCTCTACAGGAGCTGGCGCTGGCATGCGGGCCAAGTACAAAGTGTGCACTGTCGCTAAGACTTATGTATGAGCGTATTGCAAGCGCAAATCTTAGCTATTGAAAGAACTCTAGAAATAAATCTAGAAAGAAACTATCAGAAGTGCGATATAGTCATACATTCAGATAGTCAAGCTGCTATTGAAGCACTGAGCTGAGTGCCGGAACAAAATCAATAATAAGGTCTTTTCAATCAGGGTTCCCGGCCATTCGGGAATAAAGGGAAACGAAGAGTCCAATACACTTGGCAAGTGATATAGGAAAATGTACCTATAACAAGGAGTTTTTGGAGGAGGAGAAAGCCGAGAGGGGAAAAACTCTGGAGGAATCTCCCAGGGATGGAGCATTTCACTGAGTTCTTTCGGAACTTTGAAACAGCCAAATCCAAAAGATATCTGGATCTTAGTAAGAAACATTTAAACCTCCTCACAGGCTTTCTTACAGCACACTGTCGCCTCAGGAGGCACCTGTTGAGAATGGGATTAACGGACACTGACGAGTGTAGGTTCTATGGGGAGGAGAAAGAAACGCCCATTCACCTAGTCACGGAATGCTTTGGCGTTGCGAGCCTAAGGAGAGAATGCCTTGGGCGAGAAACTTGTAAGAGTGAGGAACCTTGGGTATGCAGTGGAATATAACCTGATCATCAGAATGAACGAATTCGTTACCGTGGAAGTATTTTCGACTAGGAAATCACATATCCTAAAAAGTACCCGGAATTGTTAAAAAAACACATAAATTTAAATTTAATCATCAATATTTATTTTGTCTCCTTCAAAATAGTCCCCATTGCTTACAATACAACTATGATATCGGCGAACCCACTTTTCCATGCACCGCTCATTCGCCGCCACAGGTATGGCCTTCAATTCTCGTTGCGAATTTGTTTTCATGGCTTCAATCGACTCAAAACGCGTTCCATGTAGGGGCAATTTGAGTTTTGGGAATAGAAAAAAGTCGCATGGAGCTAAGTCAGGTGAATACGGCGGTTGTTCGATGGTATTTATTGAGTTTTTGGTCTTGTATTCCTTAATAATTATGGCTCGGTGCGACGGCGCGTTATCATCATGCTAAATCCACGAATTGTCTTTCCATAAATCTGGCCGTTTACGACGAACATTCTCACGCAAACGCCTCAATACACCCAAGTAATACTCCTTATTCACTGTCTGTCCTTCAGGAAGAAATTCTGAGTGCACAACACCACGATAATCGAAGAAAACAGTGAGCAAATCTTCGACCACTTCACGACCGTCTTTGAATGATTTGTGCCAATCGTATGCTTGTGTTTTTGACATACGATTATCACCAAAGGCTTTTTTTAACATTTTCAATGAATCGGCACAAGAAACTTCGTTTGCAAGACAAAATTTGAGGCAAACTCTTTGATCAACTATTTTTTTCCATTGTAAAATTCGCAGAGCACTTTTGAGGTCGACTGATACTGACAGCTGTTGTAAACACACTACACCATTTCCAAGTGTATTTCAGAAAGCGTCAATTGTATTTCAGAATAGTCAATTGTATTTCAGAAAGCGTCAATTGTATTTCAGATTAGTCAATTGTATTTCAGAAAGCGTCACTTGTATTTCAGATTAGTCAATTGTATTTCAGAAAGCGTCAATTGTATTTCAGATTATATCATATGTATTTCAGAACCCGTCATTTGTGATTCAGTGATGTTTTCTGAAATACAATTGACGATTTCTGATATACAATTGACTAATCTGAAATACAATTGACGCTTTCTGAAATACAATTGACTAATCTGAAATACAATTGACGCTTTCTGAAATACAATTGACTATTCTGAAATACACTAGGAAATGGTGTAGTTAACAGATCGCGCTCAAATTTGGCTTAGTAATAAAGGAAGGTCCTACCAACTTAAAAAAAAATAACCGATTCCTTTTTTCGCTATTCATTTAAATAACATTTTCCGTGTACTTTTTATACAGAGAGTATATTGTATTGAAAAAGTATCAATTTTTCCTCTACACCATTTCCAAGTGTATTTCAGAAAGCGTCAATTGTATTTCAGAATAGTCAATTGTATTTCAGAAAGCGTCAATTGTATTTCAGATTAGTCAATTGTATTTCAGAAAGCGTCACTTGTATTTCAGATTAGTCAATTGTATTTCAGAAAGCGTCAATTGTATTTCAGATTATATCATATGTATTTCAGAACCCGTCATTTGTAATTCAGTGATGTTTTCTGAAATACAATTGACGATTTCTGATATACAATTGACTAATCTGAAATACAATTGACGCTTTCTGAAATACAATTGACTAATCTGAAATACAATTGACGCTTTCTGAAATACAATTGACTATTCTGAAATACACTTGGAAATGGTGTAGTTAACAGATCGCGCTCAAATTTGGCTTAGTAATAAAGGAAGGTCCTACCAACTTAAAAAAAAATAAACGATTCCTTTTTGGCTATTCATTTGAATAACATTTTCCGGGTACTTTTTATACAGAGAGTATATTGTATTGAAAAAGTATCAATTTTTCCTCTACACCATTTCCAAGTGTATTTCAGAAAGCGTCAATTGTATTTCAGAAAGCGTCAATTGTATTTCAGAATAGTCAATTGTATTTCAGAAAGCGTCACTTGTATTTCAGATTAGTCAATTGTATATCAGAAATCGTCAATTGTATTTCAGAAAACATCACTGAAATACAAATGACGGGTTCTGAAATACAATTGACGCTTTCTGAAATACAATTGACGCTTTCTGAAATACACTTGGAAATGGTGTAGAGATCTGCAAAAAACGATACCCTTACCTGGTACCAAATGAGCAACATCAAACGCCATCTGCTCAACTTCAGCAAAGTAGTTGACTGGATTCCTATTCAGCACCAATTTTCCAACTTGAATAAGTGGGAAGTCAGCATGAAGCCAAACTTTAGTGACATCGAACGGATCGTATCTATATGTTGCAGCTTGTTCTGGTGACATTATTTGCACGTAGAATGTCCAAGAAGGGTAGTCTCCTCTGGCAATGCTGTTGTAAAGATCTCTGATTGAGTAATCTGGATCTTCGCCGGCTATCCTATTTGCTTCGTCTGTTTGGAGGTTGCGAATGCCTTAAATAAGAAAATAAGTACAAATTATTAAATGAAACATACAACTGTTCTGAAAGAAACTTCGAAAGTTGTTGGTCACAGCGTTCAAAAACTCTTGCAGACTCTGTACAAGACATTTGCGCTTGGCTTACTCGCAATGGCGAGGGATGTTGTAACTAGGTGATCAGGAGTTTCCTCCTCTTCCCAACAGAATCTACTCTCGTCAGTTGCAATTAGGCAAATTAAGTATTATCATATCCTTTTTAAGGCGACAATGTCCTGTAGAAAACCTGTGAGAAAACTTAAGTACACTTGGGTTTGTTTTAAAATAGCTATAGAATACCTGTTGAATGTTTTTTTCCTCTCCCGAACTATTTTTTTTAAATTTCCATAACAATTGACATATTTTTTTTTGTTTTCGAATTCAGATTGAAGATCTCACATTAGTCATTTAGCATAGCAACATCGTTCATATGTTAATATTTTGTTTTTAAGAGTCACTAAATTAAATACGTTGGCACCCCTTTAGAACATCGTGAACCCACGCCGTCTTCACTGACAGCTGGTCGAGGAAATAATAGTGAAACTCTTTTTTTCGGCACGGGAAATTTGAATTTTTTTTTCTTTTTCAAATTTTTTTTTAATTAGAGTGACGCTACATATTCTTATTGAGATCCAAATACTTCTTGGACCTTGCAGTCCCTTTGAATGTTTTTCTTTCAGTTTTTTCTTATCCAAAAACTACACTTCGCAAAAAAATAACGCACATTCTAAAAATCTCAATTTTAATGAGAGTTAACTCTACATTGACTTTATAACTTATTTTTTATGTTCTCTCGGAAAGGTTTTAACGAAACAAGACACATTAAATGAAAGAAAAATTCAGGATTTCACCGAATCTTATGTGAAAAAAGAGAAATAAACAATTTTCAAAATATTGGAATGCTGATAAGTGATTTAATACTAGGTATTTCCACCCCTTGCGTTAATTACAGCTCGACAACGACGGTTCATACTCAAAATGAGTGATCTAAAAATGTTCTGATCTAATCCTTCCCAGATTTCTTTGAGTTGGATTCCTAAGTCATTAAGAGTAGCTGGATGATTTTCTGAACTTCTCAGCCTTCTTTTGAGGTTGTCCCAAACCTGCTCAATCGGATTGAGATCTGGACTTCTTGCTGGCCATTCCATTCCAGAGACTTCAACCTCTTCAAGATACTCCTGAACGATCCGCGCACGATGGGGTCTGGCATTATCGTCCATAAAAATGAAATTTCACCAATGTATGGGGTAAATGGCACTACATGCTCTTCAAGAATGTTCCTTATATACCTATCAGCATTCATAGCTCCATAATCAACGGCCACTAGGTCTGTGCGAGCAGTGAAAGATTTTCCACCTCAGACCATAATCGATCATCCCCCGAAACCAGTAGTTTTCAGGAAATTGCACTGAGCATTCATGTGGAAGTCTGTATACAAGGGAACGTCGATCACAATGGTAGAGGCAGAATCTAGACTCATCTGTGGAGAGAACTCTTTCCCAATCATTCTCTTCCCAATGGATATGCTCTCTTGCAAAATCCAAACGCGCCCTTCGATTGGCTGGGTTAAGAGCTGGGCCTCTTGCAGCGACACGAGGCCCTAAATCATAGTCTCTGAGGCGATTTCTTATTGTCTGAGTGCTAATTTGCACCCCATGAGTTTGCTCAAGCTGATTTTGAAGAAGGCGAGTGGTTGCAAACCGTTGTCTCGACGAAAAAACTCTCAAGTAACGTTCTTGAATGGAAGTTGTTACACGTGGTCTACCCTGTCCTGGTCTTCGGACATTCATACCTGTCTCCCTGAATCGCTGCAACATTCTGGACACACTTGTATGGAAAACTCCAAACCTTTCTGCAATGCTTATGTATGTCCACCCTTCTTCTCGCAAAACTACCGCTTGGGCACATTCCTCATGGGTCAAATTGTGTGTTTCGCGTTGCCTAGCGATCGAGTGTAGAAAATCAAACGAAAGAAAAACTATTGATCACTAGAATTGATCGAGAACAACTGATTTCAGAATGGAGAGAATACATTCAAAATCTGATAATCTCATCTTTTTTTATTCCTGCTGGGAAAAAAACAACTGTATTGAAGAAAAACGTTGAAAGTGGATAACATATGCATGCATAATTCCGATAAAAATAATTATCATTGAGAACACCTTCAGTTGTAGAATAAATTTGAGGTTTCCATATTGTGCATTAATTTTTTTGCGCAGTGTAGTTCCTTTTCAGGTTTTTTTCTATTCATCTTTACGAACAAGCTGCAAACCACTTGTTCGACATTCCAGAAGATCTTTCTCAAAAGAATATATACACCTGAAGATTATTTCTCGAACTACATGTTCACATGACAATATTTTACAAGATGTGTTATTTATGATATGAAATTCTAAGGATTTTACTCACCTTGATCAGTTAAATAATGAAATTTGCAATAGTTAAACTTTCCTTCAGCGTTGACGAATGCAAAAGTATTGGAACCATAACCATGCATATATCTGTAACCATCAGGAATACCTCTGTCTGTGAAGAGCATTACTGTTTGGTGAGTCGATTCTGGTCTTAACGAAATAAAATCCCAAAACATATCGTAGTCTGGTCTGATGTTGGTTGTAGGATTTCTCTTTAGAATGTGGATGAAGCTTGGGAATAGGATGGTATCCCGAATAAAGAAGATTGGTGTATTGTTGCCTACAAGATCCCAAATGCCATCTTCTGTGTAGAATTTAACGGCGAAACCTCTGAGGTCCCTGTAGGTGTCAGCATATCCTGAAAAGATTTTCCGTATTATTGAGGGTTTAGTTTAGTTTAAAAAAAGTATTACAGTTCACTGCGACCTTAAGGTCTATTAAGCCCCTATACAGAGCAGTTCTGGCCAAACCCGTGACAGCTCGCCTTCCAGTTCCAGAGATCTAATGAAATCTTATAACTGTGAAGGCGTCAACGAGGTTAGTTCCTCACTCTTACAAGTTTTTCGCCCAAGGCATTCTCTGCTTAGACTCGCAATGCCGATTCATTCCGTGATTAGGTGAATGAAGATTTCTTCCTCCTCCCCACAGAACCTACACTAATCATTGTCCGATATTACCAATCCAACAGATGCTTCCTGAGGCGACAATATCCCGTAAGAAAGCCAGTGAGGAGGTGTAATTGCTTCTTACCGAGAGCCAGATATTTTTTGGATCCCACTGTCTCAAAGTTCCGAAGGAATTCAGTGGAATGATCCATACTTGGGAGATTCCGCCAGAGTTTACCCTCAGGGCTTTTTCCTACTCCAGAAACTCATTCTTATAGGTACATTTGAATATACCACAGAAGGTTTCTGGGCTAATGAGTGACATTCGTGCGCCCTCTTTGGCAAGTGTATTGGCCTTTTCGTTTCCTTTGATTTCAGAGTGGCCGGGAATCCAGATTAAAAAGACGTTATTTTTCTTGCCTACCTCATTGAGTTTGTTCCGGCACTCCCAGGTCATTTTAGAGTCGATGACGTAGGAGCTTAGTGCTTTAATACAGGGTGCGGCAGAGAGGACGGACGGTTTTTAAATAGTCATAAAACACTTGATTTTCACTCAAAAACAAATTTATCGATGCAATAAGGTTCCTAAGGAAATAGCATTTGAGACAGTCAAGTGTGGAAAATAAACTCAGGTATGTGGTGGCCGAAATCGTTGATGCAGTGATGGAGGCGCTCTTGGAAGTTCAGAGCGCTACATCGAAATGATCATTTCTCTTGCATGGTTGCTTCATTTCCAGATTTGGCTTCCTCGGCACTCAGGTTCATCCATATGCGATTTTTTCTTGTGGTGACACCTCAAGGCTAGAGTATACGGACACAAACCCCGAACTCTGGACGAATTGAAGGTCGCAATTCGCGTGGAAGTCGCCAAAGTTGAGGGAGCAATGTTGGAGAGTCTAAGCGAACTTCCAAAAACGCCTCCAGCACTGGATCAATGATTTCGGCCATCACATGCCTGAGATTATTTTCCAAACTTGACTTCCTCAAAAGCTACTTCTTTGTGAACCTTATTGCATCAATAAATTTGTTTTTTAATAAAAGTCAACTGTTTTATGACTTTTTAAAAAACGTCCGTCCTCTCTGCCGCACCCTGTAGCAGCTTGACTATCTGAATATATGGCTATATCACACTTCTGATAGTTTCTTTCTAGATTTATATCTAGACATCTTTCAATAGATTTCCGCTTGAAAAATGCTCATACAGGAGCCTAGCGACAGTGCACACTTAGTAATAATAATAATATCTATTTCGAGAATCTTACATATTAAAAAAATACATAATCAGAACGAAATATATGTCGTAGAATACAAAATAAAATAGAAAGTAATATAAATTAATTTCACTTCATGTTTGCACACAAAAATTCATCAACTGAATAAGGCTCAATGCCAAGTAACAGTTTGTGTAGTTCTTTTTTGAAACATTTTTGGTTATTTATTTGTTTTATTCTTTGTGGTAGCCTATTAAAATACTTCATACAAGAATATTTTGGTCCTTGGCCCGTATATCCCAGCGCCTGCTCCTGTAGAGGTTTTGGAACCATCTGTATACGATTTTACTGTATTTTATTTCAGGTTTTAGTCGGTGTATTCCCGTTTTCAATCCTCTCTTTTACTCAGCAAAGTCCTGAAGTTTTTCTCAGTTTTTACTTTCTTGATCATTACATCACTAGGGAGGTTCGCAGATGAGATGTAGTTGTTCAGAGAGGACCAGACTCTCTGATTCTTTATTCTCTCATTACCTGTACTTTCCTTAGATATTCTGAGGATAGCCTATTGTTAAGGGTTAAGTGCATCAAGGTTAACATCTGCTGGACTTGAGTCTTTCTTTTGGCTCGGAAAAGGCCAATAAAAGGCAGCGGTTCAGCAATGGGAGTTGAATAGCAGAATAACCCTTTGAGGAAACAGCCCTTAACTTTACCAATCCGAAAAATTCGTTATGATTTCACCTACTTATAATATCAAAAAACTCCTGAAGCACGAGCTGTGCAAATTTTTCGAGAAACACCCGGTAACTATCAAACGGTCATAGATATTTACGTGCAATTATTATAATTATCACCATAAAGTTTCACATAAAACTTATCCCTCAGACACCGACATCAGTTTTTGACTATCTGTTTTAGAAATAGGACTTTCAATTCAAAAATGTCGAATTTGGCCTACATTGTAGATGCCTCAGGAAGCTCTGAAGAGTTTGGAAAAGTTCTTTCATTTCGTGTTAACCCTATATAAAAAGAATCTCACCTCTTTCTCCAGCTACTTGAGAGAACCTCACAGCTATAGGAGTTTTCTTCCCAATATGAGAAAACACTTTGGCTGCAGTGTATTTGGTGATATCATGGGTGACTTCAAAGTACCCGAAAGCACCTGCTCCTTTGGCGTGAACTACCCTTTCTGGAATTCTTTCCCTGCTGAAATGACCAAGTTCGTCGTATAAATAGTAGTCCTGCCAAAGTATTGGCCCTTTTGGACCCACAGTGAGACTTGCGTCTTTGTATGTTAACGGCTGGCCTGTGGTAGTTGTTATTGATTCATCTTCTGATTTCTAGGGAGGAGAAATGAAAAAAACATTAGAATCAGCACCTACAGATTTGGAAATTCACATCGAAAACATACGATATACAATGCATCAGACAGAGAATTCTTCCCTCCAGTTGCACAGATGAATAGTCGAGATAATCAAGTGCTGTAACTGAATGAATTCCGTTGTCTTATTGCAATAACCTAGTCTTGTCTCTCTCATATCGCAGTATGGTAGGGAACCTGCAGTACAAGTATAGAATTAATTAATTTGTCAGGCTGCCCGTAACACTCGGGCAGTATCTACTGTTGCCTACCATACTGAATGAATTACGCTCTTCTCAACGATAAGAGAGAGACAAGACTAGAATATTGCAATAAGACAACGGAATTCAGTGTGTTACAGCACGTCATAGTCTCGACTATTCATCTGTGCAACTGGACTGAACTACTATCTGATGCATTGTATATCGTATGTTTCAGATGTGAATTTCCAAACCTGTATAAGACTTTTATCCCTTTGTGGAGATATTTAAAAAATGATCTGTCAAACTGAAGAGTTTAGTACATAATACTATACAGGGTGAGTCGAGAGGAACGGACCAAACTCCTAGAGCGTAATGTACACTTGAGAATAATTGGGAAAAACTCATGTTCCTATACGATTCTCATTTGTTTTCGAAATACAGGGTGTTTAAGGTGAATACATTTTTGTAATTATTATACGAGTTAATCAAATCTTTATGAATCATTGCTAATTTGCTACAGATCGATAAAATAACCATAACAACTAATAATGAATTCAGTTACCACAGCGTACTAACTAGATTTTCTTGACAATTCGGATTTTTCTGAGGATTTCGAGAGTATCGTTCAAAATTCTTCACGAAATCGGTAGCAGATACCACGAATCTTCAGTAGACCATAATTAACTGTGTAAACAAAGATTCTT
Organism: Propylea japonica; assembly: GCA_013421045.1. Classification (NCBI taxonomy): domain Eukaryota; kingdom Metazoa; phylum Arthropoda; class Insecta; order Coleoptera; family Coccinellidae; genus Propylea; species Propylea japonica. The sequence continues at coordinate 50,338,981 of CM024244.1, read as the reverse complement.
CTGACATTTTTCGAATTAACAGTGGCCAAATAGTAGATAAATGCTTTGATATTAGAACAAACCTCAGAAAGTTGAAGATGAAGAATCTTGTATTCGTGGCCTAATTTCTCAACACCCTGTCTAACAGTTCGGGAAATTTGTAGAGTGTATACAGTCAGTTTATAACAAAGACAATTCTTTTCGCCATTTTTCAGTTTTCATTTCATCTTGATTCCTTAATTTCTTTTGATACAAATATAGAAATAAATGCATCGAGATTTTTCTCAAATTACTGCTCTCTAGACGAAATCGAAAGTTTGTACCGAAAATTAAAAATATCAAGGTGAAATGAAAGCTGAAAGATGGCAAGAAGAATGGTGCTTCAACTCTGCAAATTTCCCGAACTGTTTCACAGGGTGTTAAGAAATTAGGCCACAAATACAAGGTTTATTTTCACCCTGTATAAATATGCTATCAACATTTTTGGAAAATTTTTATGAAGTTCATTCTAATGCCAAGTTTATCTACAATTTGACGAAGAAACAACTAAAAATCGCTGAAAAATTACGAAAGTTCTTGAATAACGACCACCCTTAAAAAAAATGCAATATTTTCATCAATCAAAAATTTTTTTGACAATGTTAAATCACCTTGTTCTTAGCAGCAAACTCCAAGAGTTGGTTATCTGCAGGTGCTCTGGTATTAGGCATTTTCGAGTTGTACTTCTCACAGAAAAAACAAACGAAACTGAAGTTTTAATCTTTCTTCAATGCATTTATAGGCATGGCATTTTTTTCTTAGTTTTGTTTTGAAGAAATTACTATCTTAGAGATGATAACCATTCAGGAATGATGTTTACAGGAAACAGTGGCAAGCATTTTTTTAAATGGAGCACCTATCAACACAACCAACTACCTATCACTTGTGTAATCAGAATTGAACATTCGAGAGAATTCACAGAAAAGTAGAATTTTATAGTATTTTATTAACCGAATGGATTGCTAGTTTGAAATGAAAATATTTCATAGTTTAGCATGTAATACGAATTGATCAATAAATTATTAAATGTGGAGGTATGTAAGTAGACATTCTACGATTAAGGAGAGTGATTTTTTCTTCTGTTGCGCTTTGTCACTATTTTGTTCACTCAATGTGTATTTACATAGACTTTGACAAATTTTTGTAAATTAGCAAGCTTTTCAAACCGTTAATTACAGACTTTCTCAAAATAATATATGTATGAACTACAATTTAGTTGATTGATATGATTTAATAATATCTATATCCATTTCAGTTTATTTTTGACATGAACGAAATAGTCGAAACCAGTGTTAATTGAGGATATACAGGGTAAGTCGGGAGGAACGGGCCAAGCTCCAGCAGTGTTTTGAATAGGTAAAAATAATTTAAAAAAATCATATTATTATGTTTGCTCTCGAGATACAGTCAGTTAAAGTTATAATTTTCTTCAAGTTTCTCTTATTATATCTACACTTTACAAGATATTCATCTAAAATTTGGCATGAATATTATCATTGTTCTCCTTAAACAATGATATTTTCATTGATATACCACACCATGTGACATTCCAACTTTGATAGCTAATTCAAAGGTTGATATTTTTTCACTGTTCCTTGTTTTCTTCCAGAATATTTCTTCTGTTAAGCCACTGCTAATTTGTAAAAATGTGAAAAGAATTTTGTTGATATACTTAACTTCATGTTCTTTTGTATTTCTCTCTCGAAGTTCTCAGAAAGATACAAATTGAAAAATCGAGTTAGTAAGCTGTAGCGAATAAATTCATTTTAAGTTTTCATGGTTTTTTCCCGATCTGTGATAATGCTCCATAAATATTCGATAAACTCGTATAATCATAACAAAAAGTCTATTCAATTTTCAACACCCTGTATCTCGAAAAGAATGAGAAACGTATAAGAACATATGAGCTCTTTTAAATTATTTTCACGTGTCAAATACGCTCCTGGAGTTTGGCCGGTTCCTCCCGACTCACCCTGTATAATAAGAAATAGTAGGGGTAGAAATAGAAGAAAAAATATATTACTATATTACATTATCATTCCTTCAAGGGTTTTTTATGAATATTTCTTCAACAGTCCATCACCAGGTTTATTTTTGTTGAAGCAAATATTGGCAAATATTCCACTGCTTCATATCTTCTGGAAGCCTGCTATTTTCCGATACAATGTTCCGCTTGTGGAACGCATTATAAGATAACAGAGACAACAAAACGCCAACGCCCCCACCTTGAACGATTTTCGATATAATCTAGCAGGCGAAGCATATACAGGACCGGTTTGAGGAAAATTTGGATAAGGATTGTCCTAAACTGCCAAAATTGATTGTCAGTTCACACGGTACGAATTGGGTATTTTGAGTAACTAAACTAAATTTTCAATTACCAAATCGCAAAGTGGCTGCCCTATGCCCTTGATAGCTTCACGAATTCCATCTTTGAGGTTTTGAATCGACGCTGGGCTATTGGCGTAGACCTTTTCTTTCACGTTGCCCCAAAGGAAGAAGTCGCATGGTGTTAAATCACAAGATCTCGGTGGCTAATTGTGATCAACTCTTCGAGAGATAACACGGTCCGGAATCTTTTTCCCGCAAAAGATCAATGATTTCGTTGCTTGTATGGCACGTAGCGCCATATTGTTGAAAGTAAACGTTATCCAGTAAAGTAATTACGTTTTTGGAATGCCTAATTCCAAAGAACAATAAAGAATGGACGAACCTGGGTGTTCTTCAACACTTTCGGCTACAGCAGCAATATTCTAGGCTGTTCTTGAGCGACGTGCAACGGCTTTATTCTTCAAATCACTAACTTGTCCCAACAACTCGAATTTTTTCACCAATTCCTTTATTGCGGTCCGACAAGGTGCTTCACGACGACACAAAAATGTACGAGTTTCACGAACCGTCTCTGCCAAATTTACCATTTTTATAGTGAATTTTAATAATTTCAATGCGTTCTTGAAGTGTGTATCGTTCCATTTTTGTTAATGGCGTAGTTTCTCTTGTCAAATGTCAAAAAAATGACAGCTTCAAATGTGAAATCTACCGAAATAGTGGGCTATTAAAACTAGCACCTCTTATTGGAAAACCCTTTATAATGTCATACACTACTCTCACCGGCAAAACACTCGGTCACCTAAAATTTTGCTATCATATTTATACAGGGCGAAAGAAAGGATGTATTTGTGGCTTAATTTCTCAAAACCCTGTGAAAGAGTTTTTTTTTAATTTTTGAGCGCTCGTTCTACTTAAACGAGTGCTATATCGTTTTGCCAAATGTCTGGAATTTTCAAATTTTTAGCCGAAAATGGTCTCAAACTAAAAGGTTCGACTCTCTGATGACGAATTAATGGTCAACTTCAATTCTTTCCGTGGGCCGTTCGGTCTTCCGTCCGTTAGCACGATAACTTTAGAAGGAATTGTCCTAGAGACTTGAGATTTCCAATGTAGGTTCGGCTCCCAAATGACCCGATTAAGTTCGTTAACCAGCTCAGTTTGGAAAGGAGGGAGCTCCAAACCAGTCTTTTGAAACCAATTTCGAATTTGAACTTCCTTAAACGAAAAATATTTCTTCTAGTGTATAAACCCATCCAAATTTTGACCTGAAGTATCGTTATGTGGTTTGAGATCTCAATATGACAAGGTATCTCATTCAAAAGTATCCTCTCTCGATAACTCAATACCGAAACAGACTTTGTAAAAACACGCAAACAGGTTGATTTTTGATGATAGAGATAGGGGACATGATCTGGGATAATAATAACAATAATAATAATCTTTATTGTATCCTTCAAGACATTTAAATGTCTTGATGACATTTACATGTCTTGATGTCTTGATAAAAAGCTTTTTACTAGCAAGACCCTGGAGAGGGTTGCAACCTCATCAGGAATTTGAATAGGGAAAGTGGGTAGTTTTCTAGCACACATGAATGCATGGATTCAAATTTGTATGAACCTGCAGTTTGTGTTCTATAAAGTAAATATTCACAAAGTAACAGGATGTTTTTAATGGAAATATGGTACCGATAAAACTGAATGAAATATTCACTTTATAGAACACAAAGTGCAGGCTCATACGAATTCGAATCCATGCATATACAGGGTCTTTCACGAGGAACCTCACCCATATTTATACGGGAAACTACTGAACGTATTTTCATGAAATTCAGCACTTATAAGTATTTCACGATGCTGATGAAATCTAAAATATTTTCAAGGCATGAGCACCTCCGGTTTTCCGGAAATGACGTCAACTTCCGTTTTTCAAATTAGAACACCATTTTTTTATTGCAGAAATAGATTCCTTAGAAAATTTCAAGTTATTTTGATGTAACATTTTTCAGTTTTGGTTGGAAAATTCTCTCTGAGCGGGAAAATACGAAAAAAAATCGAAAATAGAGCTCCGCTGAAACAAGAATAACTTCGAGGTTTTTGGATGGAAAATTTTCATTTTTGGAATTTTTCAAGATGTAAGATTGATGTATCCACTTTAAAAATCGAAATCGCGATTCATGATACAGGGGGTGAAACAATCGCTTTCAAAGTTAGGGATGACAAAATCGTGAAAAATCAATTTTTTCAAATTAGAACCCCATTTTTTTATGGCAGATATTGAATCTACGTTAAAAAATGATGTGAGTGTATGCATCACACCCTTGCCCTAAAGTGGATATTTTCTGAGTTATTCACAAAAAACTGTTTTTCGTCTTGAATTTTCAGCTATTTCTTTTCCCTTCACGCCAAAAAGATGAAATTTTCAGGAACTGTTACTTAAACCATGTTTTAGATTTTACTACCCTAATATGCAAGAGAAAAAAGTTACATCCTAAATGGATGGCGAATTTTGATTCGAATTTGTATCGGAAACCTCTTTATTTCAACTAATCGGCCATCGGTTTTCTCTCCAGTGATAAATAAATAATTCCTTATGAACCATATGCAAAAACTTACCATGTTTTACATTCTCTTTTTTAATGATAGATATCATTATTACATCTGCCAAATTAATGATATCTATCATTAAAAAAAAGAATGTAAAACATGGTAAGTTTTTGCATATGGTTCATAAGGAATTATTTATTTATCACTGGAGAGAGAAAACGATGGCCGATTAGTTGAAATAAAGAGGTTTCCGATACAAATTCGAATCAAAATTCGCCATCTATTTAGGAACAACCTGTAACTTTTTCTCTTTCATATTAGGGTAGTAAAATCTAAAACATGGTTTAAGTAACAGTTCCTGAAAATTTCATCTTTTTGGCGTGAAGGGAAAAGAAATAGCTGAAAATTCAAGACGAAACACAGTTTTTTGTGAATAACTCAGAAAATATCCACTTTAGGGCAAGGGTGTGATGCATACACTCACATTATTTTTTAACGTAGATTCAATATCTGCCATAAAAAAATGGGGTTTAATTTGAAAAAATTGATTTTTCACGATTTTGTCATCCCTAACTTTGAAAGCGATTTTTTCACCCCCTGTATCATGAATCGCGATTTCGATTTTTAAAGTGGATACATCAATCTTACATCTTGAAAAATTCCAAAAATGAAAATTTTCCATCCAAAAACCTCGAAGTTATTCTTGTTTCAGCGGAGCTCTATTTTCGATTTTTTTTTTCGTATTTTCCCGCTCAGAGAGAATTTTCCAACCAAAACTGAAAAATGTTACATCAAAATAACTTGAAATTTTCTAAGGAATCTATTTCTGCAATAAAAAAATGGTGTTCTAATTTGAAAAACGGAAGTTGACGTCATTTCCGGAAAAACCGGAGGTGCTCATGCCTTGAAAATATTTTAGATTTCATCAGCATCGTGAAATACTTATAAGTGCTGAATTTCATGAAAATACGTTCAGTAGTTTCCCGTATAAATATGGGTGAGGTTCCTCGTGAAAGACCCTGTATATTATACGTTCACGAAAATTTGAGTCGTCGGTTGGCCATGGAAATTTGGCATATGCCACTGTGTATATTAAAATTTTAGGTTATGTTCATTATTTTCTTGTACATTCGGCAACGTTGCCAACTTCAGATGAATTAACAAACGGCTACTTTGCGCTCAAACTTTCGTGAACGGACTATACATTTGTGAAAAAAACTTTTCCTATCAAAACCTCTCCAGGCGGTTGCTAGTAGAAACGACCTTTGTATCCTAGATCATGTCCCCTTGTCATGAAAAATCAAGCTGTCTGAGTGTTTTCACAAATTCTGATTCATTGAGGATGGACACTTTTAAATGAGACAACCTGTATAAGAATTATGTTGACAAGGAATTAATTTTGTGAGCAATATAAAAACATGGATGTGTTCACTTCATCCTGATTCCGTACCATGCTGAAATATTTCCCATAAATAAAACCAATATATGTATTATGCATGGATGTGGCTGATGCGAAGGTGTATTCAACCCAGTGGATGTTGTTTACTTAAACCTCTTCTTCGTCATGATCTCCTGGTGCCTTGTTGACGTCAAGCCAGCAGAATTGTGGTTTCCCCTCTTCCTACAGGAAAAGAGAAGGAAAATAAAAGTAGAGAGAGGAGAGGTTCAGGTCATCGGCTTTGTTTATATGGGCTTTTTTTGAGCCCCACAAAATAAGTTAGCTCATCAAAATCATACCAACATATCGAAAGAACCTGGATAAGGCTGTGGGAATATATGGAAAAAATTCAAACTCAAATTCGAATATACTAAGGAACATTGATTTCATTCTAATCATTCAAGAATTCAAACAGTTTTTATCATCATTCCGGAATTGAATTCGATATTTAGGACAAAATATCACTGTACAAATCTTTGGGGTTGATTGCCTGTTAAAAGTTCCTTGAATACCTTAGGTTCTGGGGTTATTTATTATACAAGTGATTTGCAACAAAAATGTCATTTATAACACACGGTATGGGCAATAAATTTGCTACAAGATGGAAGAGTATGTGTGCAGAAAACACTCTTATTGCAGGCGTGGTAAGGAGAAGAATATCACGATTTTGAAGTTAATAAAATCAGTCCTATTTTGAAATGGTATTTTCGATGAAATATTAATAATTATGCACACGCTTTCTCTTCAGTAAAAATAACTCATTTAGTGTACTTTCGAATGACATATCAACTTTTGTGCTAGCTGCTCATTCTCCGCTATAATGACTAACACGATAACAACGAAAAAGTCTGAAAATTTCGAACCTAAATTTGCTCTATTTTGAAGCTTTTCGTAATTGAATCTTAGGTATTTTTTACTGAAAAGAAAACGTGTGCATAATTATTAATATTCAATCGAAAAAACCATTGAAAAAATAGGACTTCAGAATCATGATATTCTTCTCCTTACCACGCCTGCATTGAGAGTGTTTTCTGCACACTCTCTCATCTTGTAGCAAATTTATTGGCCTTTCCGAATATGTGGTCAAATTTGATGAGACTACAAGGAAACTGAATAATAATCAATTCAGAGAAAAAACTCGAAATATTTCGTGAAATCAAGAAATGTTAAATTGAAGAATAACCGTCAATATTTCGACCATGTATTATATGACATTTTTTGTTGCAAATCACTTGTATAATCACTCCTCGAAGTTTGTCCACTTTAAAAGTAGACACCCTGTATATTATTATTGTATTGAATTATTCATTTATTACTTATAGATTCATAGTTTATAAAATCATAAGGGTTTTGTATTCGTGGTCCCACTCGTGGACAAGTCAAGGAACTTTTAAACCGATGTCATTATTAATTTCCGATAATCTTAATTACAGTTCACATATCACTCATCAGCTGTTCACCTCTGAATTCGGAAACCAAACAAATCAGTACTCCGGATGCTCAAAAATTCGAAGAACAAAAAAAGTTGGACGAAGCAAGAAAACTTGAAGAAAAGAGAAAGCTGGAAGAAGCACGAAGAGAAGAAGAAAAGGAGAGATCAGAAGAGTTCATAAGAATCGAGAAAATGAGGGTTTCTGGAGAACTCAGAAAGGCTTGTTCGAAAAGAGGAAATGCAGTTCTACCTGCTACCAGAGTAAATACTACTATGAGGTTGTTGGAGCTTAGAAAGATCATGACCAAATCAACTGTGATGGGCGAGGATCCTATCGATGGGTATATTGTTACTTCGGATGACGAACATCAGGTTGGTATAATATTATACACTGCTCAACAATTGATAGGGATCACTTACTTGTTCTAAATTTATTTCTGAAATATTCGCTCCAAGATTATAAATTTAGTCGGATATCAGAGTATTATCAGTTGATAATATGGTTCACTTGAGAAATGAATGAAAAAATGGAAAGTTGGACAGAAAAAAAGACTTCATTAGGAACACTCAAAATTCTGTGTTTGAATAACAAAAAAATTTTATGATGAAAGCACAAGAAGGCTGAAGTTTCGGTTAAGCTAGTACTTAGTTGGTCCCCCACGAGCTCGTCTCAAGGATTCTACCCTACGAGGCATACTTTCGATCAAACGATTTATAAAATTTTGGGGCAAATTCGTCCAAATAAAGCGTTAGAAAGGTTATTGATCGGTTGTTCTAAGGTTGACAATTTTCTAGACATCTCAGACCAGACATGTTCGATGCAATTCATGTCTGGAGAGCGAGCTAGCCAGTCCATCCTATCAATAGCATGAGTTTCGAGCGCTTCAGTAACCAGACGACTACGGTGTGGACGGGCATTATCGTCAATTAAATGAAATTCTCGCCCACGGCAGCCGCAAACGGAACAATAATGGGTTCAATAATCATATCGTGATATCTCTGGCTGGTCATGGTGGTGTTCTGCAGAACAACCAACTCTGCGTTGGTTCAAACAAATGCCTCCCCATACACATATAGAACCTCCGCCAAAAGCTGTTGTGGGTACCATAAACTGTTCTGCATACCTTCGACCATCGTCCATCGGAGTTGACCAGACGAAATCTAGACGCATCCGTTTAAACATCGGCTCCAATCTTCAAGTGTTCAATTGCGGTGCTCCTCAGCCCATTGCCGTCGATGAACCCGGTGTTCCCTATTCAAACGGGGATGTTGTACGCTCCTACGTGTTCTCAAACCACGAACATGTAGTCGTCGTCTTACAGTCTGGTTCGAAATTAGAACTCCTGTTGCACCTCTCAGTGATCTATTGAGCAGCAACGCCGGTTAAGTGGGATTTCTCCTAGCGTTGAGGATCAAAAGACGATCTTGGGCAGCTGTTGTACTGCGCTGCCGACCTCCCCCCCGAACATAAGCTACTGAGTCGTTTTGGATGAACCTATTCCAAGCCCGACTCACGACACTTTGCGAAACATTCAACCGCCGGAACACTTCTCGCTGGGACAAACCTTCATGTATCCACCGTATGATTTGGTCCAGTTGCACAGGAGCCAAACGTCTTCTCGGCATGACTGATAAGCTGATATTGTTCTCATTTCTTCAATTATTGTCACCTTATGTCTTTGAACGAGAAAAAAAAACTGATTTAATAACAAACACCACATTGCTTTTCACTCCACCTGTAACAGCCTACAGATAATAATCGATTTTGTGAACAAGAGCCGATGAAGTGAGGAAGACATCTCACTTTGTCCATAGAGAACATATAATGTACAGATATTCACGAGATAACTCGAAAAAAAATACAAATGAAGAGAAGTTCATAAGTGATCCCTAGCAATTGTTGATCAGTGTAATATGTATGGAAAGCAATATCTGAAGCACGTTCAAAGCTATTACGAGTGCTTCAAAAGCACTCAATTTTTGTGAATCGCATGCTTTTTCATCATGTCTGCACCACAACCACTGAATTTCAAGATGGGAGAATATTCTGGTATGATATTCGGGTATGATTTTGCAGAAGAATGACAGCCAAGTTTCAACATGCTTAGGAATAGTTATTTTTGTATCTAGTGCGCGAAATGCTACTTTGGTGATCGAGAACTGATTTTTTTAACGAGGCGCAGCCGAGTTAAAAAAAAAGTCGAGATCACCAAAGTATACACTTTTATTTTAACAACAGGAATTTCTGATGACTCGTCCAAATAAAAAAAACACAGGTTTTTTTTCTCCTATGGCTTTTATCCAACTTTTTGGAGCAAACACTTTTGTAAAAGCCTCAGCTGAAGTTGCAAATGACACGGCTGAATCATATTCTGAACAGGATTTTATGCTCTCAGCAATGGCTTTCTCAAGATCTTGACATTCTCCTTTAGATCGCTTGGATTGAGGAGATACTCTGGTATGAACATCTGATATGCTTAGGTAGGACAGTCAACCTGGCAATTTCGTTGGTATCGCTTCTACAACAAATGGTAAAAGATAAATAGAAGGCCAGCTGATTAATAACATTTTTTCAACCTATTATTAACCTAGGAACTTCAATGGAATTTCGACTTTTTGACCTGGAGTTCATGTGTGTAACTTGTAGATCTTTCTATAAATTCTATTTGGAAATGTAGTTCGCAAACCTAAAATAAGTAACTTCTGAGTTTCAGTTAGACCAGTTGAATTTGCAATAACTAATACCTTACTGCTGTTACTGGGAACGAAATCTTGCCTTTCAATTGCGTTTAACCAAATCCTTTAAGTTGGTCGTCTTTGGGAAACCAAAGACTGCTACTTTTGGCGCTCCTGTACAATTGCCCCTGCACTTGGGAACAGAACAATTAAATGGCATTTCAGCTGGAAAAAATAGCGAGATTAGCATGAAACGAACCAGAACCAAAATCAACCTAGAACATGAAAAGCAGAACTTTTATGAACTAGAAGTAAAACAAATAAACTAGTAGAAAAATATAAAAAGGCCTTCTCCTTACCTGTTAAGAACTGATGTGTTATACCAAAACAAATAGAATTTTAAGCAATAAACCCCGAAAAACACTCACAATACTGGCAAAAACGTGAATAAACATCAACTGTCACCTACAAATGATTGACTACTCATTCCCTTCACCCCCCTAGCGCTGTCATTCTGTTTCATGGCCTTGTATTCTAGTAAGGTAGTGTGCCAATGCGCGAACCTTGTCATTTTTTGACGTTTGTAGAAAAAAATATTTTGAAGCTATTTAACCATATTATTTATTCTGTTGTCCCTAATTTCAGACCGAATTTGTTGACGAGTACGACCGAAGAAGAGAATATTTAACCGGCTTCAGTGGAAACCATGGAACAGCCATAGTAACGCAGAACAAAGCAGTGCTATGGACTGATGGAAGGTACCATTTAGAAGCTGATGACCAGATGAGCTGCGATTGGTTCCTCATGAGATCAGGCCAAAAAGACATACCAACAATGTCGGAATGGGTGAAAAAGGAGTTTCCAAAAGGCGCAAGAATTGGAGTGGATCCCAAACTCATATCTGAACATTTGTGGCAAAGCTTTATGAGTGATTTTAAGAATACTTCAATATTGCTGGTACCTATTAAGATTAATCTTATTGATCTTATTTGGGTTGCGAAAAGACCACCAAGAAGAAATAAAAATGTCTTCATTCATCAGGAGAAGTATGCAGGTAAGAAAGTCGACATTTTCCGTCTTTAATGAAAATCAAATACACTGCGCAAAAATATTAACGCACATTATGGAAATCTCAAATTTATTCTGCAACTGAAGGTGTTCTCAATGATAATTATTTTTATCAGAATTATGCATGCATATGTTATCCACTTTCAACGTTTTTCTTCAAAAGAGATGTTTTTCCCAGCAGGAATTAAAAAGATGAAATTATCAGATTTTGAATGTATTGGCTTCATTCTGAAATCACTTGTTTCGATCAATTCTAGTTATCAAGAGTTTTTCTTTCGTTTCATTTTCTACAATCGATCGCTATGCAACTCGAATCACGCAATTTGACCCAAAAAGAATGTGCCCAAGCGGTAGTTTTGCGAGAAGAAGGATGGACATATACAAGAATTGCAGAAAGGTTTGGAGTGTCCCATACAAGTGTGTCCAGAATGTTGCAGCGATTCAGGGAGACAGCTATGAATGTCCGACGAACAGGACAGGGTAACAACTGCCATTCAAGAACGTTACTTGAGAGTTTCTTCGTTGAGACAACCGGAACCGTTTGCAACAGCTCGCCTCCTTCGAAATCAGCTTGAGCAAACTCATTGGGTGCAAATTAGCACTCAGATAATAAGAAATCGCCTCAGAGAATATGATTTAAGGCCTCGTGTCGCGGCAAGGGGCCCAGCTCTTACCCCAGCCCATCGAAGGGCGCGTTTGGATTTTGCGAGAGCATATCCATGGGAAGAGGCTGATTGGAAAAGAGTTCTCTTCACAGATGAGTCTAGATTTTGCCTCTACTATTGTGATCGACGTTCCCTTGTATACAGATGTCCACATGAAAGATATGCTCAGTTCAATTTCCTGAATACTACTGGTTTCGGGGGAGGATCGATTATGGTATGGGGTGGAATATCTTTAACTGCTCGCACAGACCAAGTGGTCGTTGATAATGGAGCTATGAATGCTGACAGGTATACAAGGAACATTCTTGAAGAGCAGGTAGTGCCATTTGCCCATACATTGGTGAAAATTTCATTTTTATGGACGACAATGCCAGACCCCATCGTGCGCGCATCGTTCAGGAGTACCTTGAAGAGGTTGAAGTCTCTCGAATGTAATGGCCAGCAAAAAGTCCAGATCTCAATCCGATTGAGCAGGTTTGGGACAACCTCAATAGAAGGCTGAGAAGTTCAGAAAATCATCCAGCTACTCTTAATGACTTAGGAATCCAACTCAGAGAATTTTGGGAAGGATTAGGTCAGAACTTTTTAAGATCACTCATTTTGAGTATGAACCGTCGTTGCAGAGCTAAGTATTAAATCACTTATCAGCAGTCCAGTATTTTGAAAATTATTTATTTCTCTTCTTTCACATAAGAATCGGTGAAATCCTGAATTTTTCTTCCATTTAATGTGTCTTGTTTCTTTCAAAACCTTCCCGAGAGAACACAAAAAATAAGTTATGTCAATATAGAGTTAACTTTCATTGAAATTGAGATTCTCAGAATGGGCGTTAATTTTTTGCGCAGTGTAGTTATCAGTAGTATAGTGTGAAATAACCATAACGTTTTCTAACATCTTTTCGCAGGAAAATCGTGGCTTTCCAAAGTGCAAGATCTGAGAAACAAAACCAAGAAAATAGGAGCAGATGCAATCATAATAACAGCTCTGGATGAAATCGCTTGGTTGCTCAATATAAGAGGAAGAGATGTCCCTTATTCACCATTTGTAAGAAGCTACGTTCTTGTAGATATGGTCAAAGTCATTCTGTACATCAACAAAACGCAGCTAATCAAGAATAATGTAATCGAATACTTTTCAAATACTGAAGGAGTAAGTGAGCATTCGTTTGAGTAAGTGAGAAGGATTGGTGGTTTGTGAACGTGAAGTAGATATGTACTCGTATTTTTCAGAAAGATGCGACAATAAGGCTAGGCGCAAAATGACTCGCAGCTTCGTGAGGTGACGCAGCGTGAGTAGCGGCGGAATTTTGAGAAGGTGAGCTGCGAACGGGAACCGCGCAAATACGATCGAAGTACTTGCTGGTGATTGCTATAACGCAGTTGATTACGGGCTAAAAATGGAAATATCTACTGCTCTTCTGTTTGAATTCAATTTTTTTTGGCTAAACCGTGACCAGTTCAGTTTATAGTTTTATCCTCATATAGTCTAAATGGCTTGTATCGTACAAAACTTGCCGAATTCGCACTGCTTCAATTAATTTTTCTTCCATTTCTACTACGACTCACTGTGAATACATAACAAGAAACTGCGGGATCGACACTGCGTTTTGCAGGGTCACGTTAAGCAAAACCTGCGTCACGTCACACTGCGATTGTGTATGCGCGGTCGTATTAATTTATTAGTTTCACAAAGACACTGCGAGTCATTTTGCGCCTTGCCTAAGAATTCCATGTTAGGATCTAATAATGCTCTTATATTGCCAAATCTTTCATCTACATACAGGGTGAGGAGGAATGATGTTCCTATAGTCAGTTCAGGAAAGTTTGAGCGCATAGTAGGCGTTTGTTTATTTATCTGAAGTTGGCAGTATTTTCTGTCATATCAGAGAACTCTATGAAATAACTACAACATTGCGTACCTATCAATCTGACAAGAAAATAAAGAACATAACCTAAAATTTTAATATACACAGTGGAATATGCCAAATTTCCATGGCCATCCGATGGCTCAACCTTTCGTGAACGGACCATAGTTACCAATAATCATTGAAACGCTCGCAATGTATGTACAGGATGATTCACTTATTATGGTAACCTGATTTTTATCGAAAAGGGATGAAAATTTTTTTATTTTGTTGACGGTATTTGGTGGAAGTCACTCGTACCAAACACCGTCAACAGAATAAATTATTCATCCCTTGCGAGAAAAATTAGATCACCATGATAGTGAATCACCCTGTACATATTCTCCAGTCACCATAGAACATTGAAATCAAGCGTGAATACTTGATTCAATTCATTCTTTCTCATTCTGCTTATAAGGGTGTCCCAAAATTAACGCAAGATTTGAATTTGCCGCCATTTGTGCAGTGAAAGTGTTGGCAACCCTGAAAAAAAAGCAATTTGACAGCTAACAGTATAGGGTTATTAAAAATGGAGAGTTACACGAGAGAGCAACGTGTCCTCATTATAAAGAATATTTCAAAAATAGTGAAAGCTTGGCGGCTGCAGTTTTTCATACAAAATATGGTCGGAATAGTGTTTTAACTTCGTCAACTGTGAAGAGATTAATTGAAAAATTCATGGAGACTGGATCCGTGGAGGACGCCAAACACAATGGTCGTCCAAAACAAGCCGTTCAAATGTGAATGTCGAAGCAGTGCGTGAGAGTGTTGCTGACAATCCAGGAACCTCAATTCGACGTCGTGGACAAGAATTGCTCGTTCTGCCAAAATTGGATGATATTGATGAGTCCAATATGTGGTTTCAACAAGACGGTGCCACATGTCATAGAGCCCGTGAAACAATTCAATTACTGCATGAGACATTTCCAGGTCGTGTACTCTCTCGTTTCGGTGATCAAATTGGCCTCCTAGATCGTGTGATATAACACCATTAGACTTCTTTTTAGGGGGTTATTTGAAATCACAAGTCTATGTCGACAAGCCCACAACCACCCGTGCATTAAGGAGGAGATTCAAACGCTGCATCAACGAAATTCAGCCACATTTATGCAGAATGGTCATGGAAAATTTCAACAAAGAGTGCGTGCAAAGCCGTGGAGGCCATTTGTCTTGATGTGTTATTCCATATATAACCCTATCCTATGTACTTTACGAGTCAATAAAAATATAACTATCAAAAGACTAAAAATGGCGTTTTCTATTTAATTCAAATCTTGCGTTAATTTTGGGTCACCCTTTACAGGGGGGTTGGTGATTTGAGCTGGTCTAGTGAGGAGGATATAACTACTGGACGTCTAGTGTAGCATGGTCCGAAAATCTATGGTCACGAAGATATGGCCATTTTTCAGCCTTCTTGAAATTTTCTACTTCGTTATCGATAATAATCGATTCTTTGAAAACAACCAGGCCCCGTATTCTCGACAAGTGATCTTTCAAAGCGAATACATACGATCTTCATTGCGCGGTGTGCATTTTTGCGGGTAAAAGAGGGACCCGCGGAATGAAGTTGTCGACAATACAGGCCCAGACTCCGAATATTCGGAAAGTTAAGAAGATGGTCCTCATTTTTTGCGAGAAAGTATTCACTAAAAATTCTGGAAACCCGAGATATACAAGGTCATAAAGAGCTGCACCCGTTTTCCTCATAAAATCTTGATGAAAAAATTCAGAATTACTCGGAGAAAGTATTATGAACTTGAAGTACAAATCTAAGAGAAGACTTCTCTGTTTTGTTACCTTCTCAAAAGGGTACATACGTCTAGAGTCAAGCAGTTTTCATAAAACAATTATTTTCGATAACGAAGTAGAAAATTTCAAAAATTTTTAAAAATCCCTACCCTATATCATAACCATAGATTTTTGGACCAGGCTTCACTGGACGGACTGGACCTACTTTGCTGCAAATCTAGTCTAGTATATCTACTTTGAAGGATCACGTCGAATCACCATTATTACCAAACCAAACACCCAGTATAAATTCATAATTGTATAGAATCGACAATGCTTATTAATACAGTGGAACCCCGGTAGTCCGACAAACATTTTACAGGGCAGTGTCGAACTATCGAATTCGTCGGATTATAGAGTACTGCCTAAGACCCCCCCCTATAGTCCGGATTTTTTTACAAAAGAGTACCTTGTAATCCGACAAATTACAGATCCAATGATAGGATTCTTTATACATACATATGTACATATATGTACTCTGAAATACTAACTATACTTCATTATGTATGGTATAAATAATAGACCATGTCGGATTACAGGGGGCGCCGGATTAGACAGGGACCGGACTACCGGGGTTCCACTGATTGGGGTATTTAATAATCGAGAGGTTGGGATTTTGACAATCAAATCTGCAGTCTGCTATAGATTTGAATTGTAATACAGTGGAACTTCCCTATAACGAACGATTTTCCCTGTATAACGAATTTTGTACAAGACATTGCACCTTCAATCCAAATCCCATGATAAAAACACACTCTAAAACGAAGTAAATGATCTCTAACGAAATATTAAAAGAACATCATTCTTGCAATGGATATTGGTAAGAAGGAATAAGGGTGGGTTTTTTTCGCAAATTTTCCGGACGTACGTAATAAATCCAGACCTTAAACTACATAGATCATTACGTCGGGCAGAGAGATCCTTCTGAAACAGTTTTAAATACATCCCTGACCATTAAGCTAGTGTGAAAAGTTATGCGAAAATGTCTGAAAGGAAGTGCTTAAGTTTGAATGATAAACTTAAATTTATCAGTGAAGTCGACCGCGACATTAGCGACTATGTAGAAACAAATTTTCTGTATAACGACATTTCTTTATAACGAATTTTTTTCGGATTTAGCGCTTTCGTTATAGGGAAGTTCCACTGTATTCTTATCTCATACCAAAAGTAAAATTCTGGCACGATATTTAAACACATGAGGTTATGAATGACATATCTTTCAGAATAAAAGACTATAATGATATCTGGATAGATCTGCCAACACAGACGCAAGCTTACAATCGTCTGCTGATACCAACATTATGCGAGATGTCCCTTGGAGCAAGTCACGCTATTTATACACTTATACCAACATACAAACAATTTCCCTACCATTCTCCAATAATATATATGAAAGCTGTGAAGAATCCAACTGAAATTGAAGGAATGAAAAATGCTCACATAAGAGATGCTGCAGCTATGTGCGAATTTTTCGCTTACTTGGAAGAAAGGGTAAGCCTTCTATTCATATTGAGTTTTTTTGGTTAAATGTTGGTATTCAAGGTTAAAGAAAAAGATGTGTTTACCGAGTTGGATCTGGTGAAGACCCTGGATGACTATAGGTTTGCCCAAGAGATGAGTATAGGCAACAGTTTCAGAACTATCGTAGCATTTGGTTCAAATGCCGCGTATCCACGTTACGAACCAAGAAATATAACCAATAAGGTGATTTACGACAACAGTACTTTGATATTAGACTCAGGAGGTCAATATTTAGGTGAGTCTTTTGAATGAATAAATCAGTTTTCAAGCAATAAAGAGTTCTGGGTAGAAAATGTAATATTATAAATATAAAGGGCTTTCCAATAAGAGGTGTTATTTTGATATTAAAAGAAAAATACCTTTCTTCAATATGAATGATCGGATGTTTATTTCATATAAAGAAGAAGCTATGGCATTATAGTGGAAAATGTCATCTGGCAAATGACCACTACGACCACGCTTACAGGACCATTTCCTTTTAATGAAATTTTTCATAACCAAATCGCAAAGTGGTTGTGCCACATGCCCTCGATAGCCTCACGAATTCCATCTTTGAGGTCTTGAATCGACGCTGGGCTATTGGCGTAGACCTTCTCTTTTATGTGGCCCAAAAGGAAAAAGTCGCAAGGTGTAAAATCACAAGATCTCGGTGGACAATTGTGATCACCTCTTCGAGAGATAACACGGACCTGACAATTTTCCCGTTGTTGATGATCGGCCAGCTTCAGTTCTTGTGTTAACTGAACTTTGTGAACCTTAACCCTTTCACTCCCGAAACATTCCAAATAGGAATATCAAGTAGATAACATATTTTTCCCATCAAAGATATGTAGATTGACACATAAAATTTTTTTGAAAATTTTATTCTGTCACTTTGACAGGTTTAGCTGACACTCACAATTGTGTCTTCCGGGAGTCTTCCATGTACAGGCACAATTGTGACAGTGTTACAAATGTGAGCACTGGGAGTGTTCGGTGATTGGATGAATGAAATGTTAATTCTTTATTTAAAAGAAAAACATACATTTTACATTCATATTAACTCGAAACGGAAAACAGAGGCACAAAACTTAATTTCAAATGAAATTTTTGAAAACAATTCTGATTTTTACTCAAACACAAATATACCTTACATTTACTGCAAGATACTCTAGATCAACTTTTACAAGTTTCTAACCGACAAAAAATTTTTATGTCTTCGTGTATTGGCCAGTGATTGAAACCATCAAAGCGTTTATCATGGCAGTGTATGGGTGCTGGTTTTGATTTTGTTGGAAGTGGTTCTTCCATTTCATCTTCTGATGGTGTATTTTCAGTCGTTTCATTTTTTGGTCTACTCATTAAGTATTCTGCCAATTCTAAGCGATGGTATAACAAATCTTTTATATCTTTGGCCATATATTCATTTTGTCTATAGTCTTGACGATATTCCATCGAACTGTTCACAATAGACAAATTGAAAAGGTGCAGAATAACTTTCAATGTCCATTTTCGAGTTTGGTTCAGGAAAATCCAGACTAGTGAATGCAGATTCTCTCCACGATACAACTGGAACACTTCTGATACAAGTAGATGATGTATTCTGAGGACCACCTACGCTATCTTCATCCGAGGAAGATCTATTCTCGTTCATACTGGGCTCCGAATCATCATCATTATCTCCTTCAAATTCAAAATCTGATCCAAACTCATCCAGAAGAGATCGAATAATCATCTGGATTATCTGCTTATCTATTGAGATTTATTTTCTCCTGACGATCTGAAGGGAAAATATGAGGGAAGAGCTGTTTAGGTGTCATTAAATTAATTTTTGTTGAACTCTTCACTCCCAGCCCTCACAAATGTGTGACTGGTTCAAAACAAGCACGTGACACAGCAACGAAGTATTGAAATAATGAAATTATACAGAATACTGGAAGAGTTAACCCTAAGCAATATACTAACCGAAGTTACCTTCTAAAAATTAAATTGAAACATGTAAATTACGCCAAGATGCCATGATATCTCAAATACTCGAACATGCACAATCTTAAAACCGGCGTAACAGATGTAAATAACGAATGCCGTGAAAAATGCCTAGTTAGGCGTCTTGATGTAAACACTCACGATCGTGTGAGGCAGGATCAACGATGAGAAATGATATTTTGATCTTTATATCGAATTAAATTAAGGCACTCACAATTGTGCGTCCCTGGAGCGTAAGGGCTATGACCCAAATCTTTATGCAGAATACGGTGTAATGACGTTTGGGGAATACCTAATTGCAAAGAACGAATGGACAAACCTGGTCTCAACAACTCGAATTTTTCCACCTATTTCTTTATTGCGGTCCGACAAGGCGCTTCACGACGACCCAACATGTTCGAGTTTTTGAGAACCGTCACTGCCTAATTTTCACAATTTTTATAGTGAATTTTAATAATTTCAATGCGTTCTTGAAGAGTGTATTGTTCCATTTTATTAATGGCGTAGTTTATACTTGTCAAATGTCAAAAATGACAGCTTCAAACGTGACATCTACCGAAATAGCGGGCTATTCAAAATAACACATCTTATTGGGAAAACTCTTTACCTACTGACTAAGAAACTCCAACACCCAGACGGAGCTGATTAAATTTCAAATTTTTTTTAATGAACTCTACAGATAGTATAGCAATAAGGAGTAATTATCAAAATTTCGAGAAAGAAATCGTGTTGGGGAGTGTACAATATACAGGGTGCCGGACGATTGACGTCAATGAAAAAAAACAGGTTCCTCATGTCATGGGGTATTCGAATCACCCCCATGTATGTTATCCGATTTTTCACGGTTGCCGAGTTATGATTTTTTTATGAAATCTGAGAATTTTCAACTGAACATCTTCTGATATTTTTTTTTTGTAAATAGATCGCCATGAATCGTACTTTCATACATAAAATAACCAGCATCGTAACTTTGATAAAAATTATGGAAATGTTGGTCCCAAGTGTATTTTGGATCATGATCTAAATTTTCAAGTTTGAATTAAAATGTAAACAGGTTACTTCATGGGTTCTTAGTGGGCTTAAAAACTGCGCCCAACACTCAGCTTTCAGAATCATTAATAAAAAAGGTACTCAACAGTCTACTTTTGCTAGAATTAGGCTTCAAAGTCAGCGAGGTGGAAAAAATCAAAGAACTAGACATTTACTCAAGAATTATTTTCTCCATTTAAGATTTTCCTGATCAAGTTATAATATAAAATGCTGAAAATTAATGAAAATTAGCATTCGAGAAGAAACGTTTTAGATAAGAAAAAGAAAATGGTATGGCAATAAATCACACATCATGTAGAAAAAAAATTTATTTATAAAATTTACAATAGGTTTTCAAAAGGCCAACTCCAGCCTCAATACACATTCTACACCTTCGCAAAGTTTGTTTATTCAATTATTTTTATTCATTGTAATTTTTATAAATAATTTTTTTTTTACATGATGTGTGATTTATTGCCATACCTTTTTCTTTTTCTTATCCAAAACTTTTCTCCTAAAGCAAATTTCAGCATTTTCTATCATAACTTGTTCAGAAAAATCTTGAAATGGCAAAAAATAATTTTTGAGTAACGTCTAGTTCTTTGATTTTTTCCACCTCACACTTTGAAGGCTAATTCTAGCAAAAGTAGACTGTTGAGTACCATTTTTTATTGATGATTCTGAAAGCTGAGTGTTGAGCGCAGTTTTTGAGTCTACTTAGAAACCATGAAGTAACCTGTTTACATTTTTAATTCAAATTTGAAATTTTAATTCATGATCCAAAATACGTAACTTTCTCACTTGAGACCACATTTCCATAATTTTTATCAAAGTTACGATGCTGGTTATTTATGTATAAAAGTACAATTCATGGCGATCTATTTACAACAAAAAAATATCAGAAAAGTCTTTTACTTTTCTTTAAAAAAATTTTTGAAGATGTTCAAGTTGAAAATCTCAGATTTCATAAGAAAATCATAACTCGGAACCGTGAAAAATCGGATAACATACATGGGGGTGATTCGAATACCCCATGACATGAGGAACCTGTTTTTTTTTTATTGACGTCAATCGTCCGGCCACCCTGTATAATAGCGGTGGACGAACATTATTGACAAATTTAATTAAAAATATATTGTTGGCCCTTCTTCTTTATCTTCTTCAAACTTCAATCATTTACTCCTTGCTTTACTATAAATTCAAATAGCTCTTCTTGGTGTTAAGAAGTACTACTTTTATTTCAGATGGAACCACAGCGTTAACGAGAACTATACACTTAGGCACACCAACTAGGCAACAGAAGCAAGCTTATACGAAAGTTTTAATAGGCAACATTCAAATGTCAACTCTGACATTCCCCGAAAATCTCCATGTTTCTTCAGTTGACATCTTGGCCAGATCTCCCTTGTGGGAAGTTGGTCTTGATTATCTTCATCCGACTAGCCTTGGAATTGATCCTTCCTGGGAGCTCGCGAATGTGAGATTCTTCAAATTAACTTTATAACAGGAGAAAAATTTTAATCAATAATTTTTTGTCAAACCTGCTTAACATACGCTTTCTGAATGATCTTAATAGCGCGATAAATCTCAAAATTGAAAATTTGCATTAGCAAACTGCTTCGTAGCAAAGAATATAGCCCCTATTCTCGAATTTTACCAATAATTCACCATTATCCATGAAAAAAAGGAATAAACTTGCAAAAACTGCATCAAGGTTAACACCTGCTGCCATAACAACCCTATTTTAAATAATAATGATACCTACTATGATCAATTATTAGGACCAAACGTTAGTTGATAGAGCTTTTATCTTTGAAAAACGTCGAATAGCAATCTACGTATCTTGATCAATATACCTTCTTATTTCAAGGTACCTAAATTTAATACTTTTATTTTTTATGCAGCTCCTATAAGAGTGGAATTCAAATCTTATGGAAATGAAACTTTTAAGCCTGGATATTTTCTTTCACTAGGTGAGTGATTTTATGTATATGCATATTCCGATTAATTTTTTTTTCTTGTGATATGGGAAAATCTAAAATGATTGAAGTTATACATTCAAAATAATGTAGTGAAGGGTTTTCCAATAAGAGATGTTATTTTGAATAGCCCGCTATTTCCGTAGATGTCACGTTTGTAGCTGTCATTTTTTTACATTTGACAAGTAGAAACTATACACACTCCAAGAACGCATTGAAATTATTAAAATTCACTATAAAAATTATGAAAATTTGGCAGAGACGGTTCGTAAAACTCGAACATTTTTGGGTCGTCGTGAAGCATCTTGTTGGACCGCAATGAGGAAATTATTGAAAAATTCGAGCTGTTGGGACAAATTAGTGATGTGAAAAATAAAACCCGTGCACGTCGCTGTAGCCGAAAGTGTTGAAGAAAATCCAGGTTTGCCACATGACTCGTCGTTCTTTGGAATTCACAAACGTCATGACACCATATTTTGGTCTTAAGGCTTATAAAGTTCAGTTAACACAAGACCTCAAACCTGCCGATCATCAACAACGTCGTGTCTTTGCTGATTGGGTCGTTGAAATGCACGAAAATGATCCGGAATTCCATCGAAAAATCATTTTGAGTGATGAGACCCATTTCCACCTCGGTGGCTTCGTCAACAAGCAAACTTGTCGCATCTGGGGCTCGGAAAACCCAAGAGTTATTGCTTGAAAAGCCTCTCTATCCTCAACGTGTGACTATTTGGTGCGGTTTATGGTCCGGCGGAGTCATTGGACCATACTTTTTCGAAAATGAGGCTGGAGCAACAGGTACGGTCAATGAATTGTGCTATCGAGAGATTAATGATTTTTTATGGCCGAAATTGGATAGTATTGATCTGGACAACGTTTACTTTCAACAAGACAAAGCAACGAAACCATCAATCTGTTGCGGGAAAAATTTTCGGACCGTGTTATCTCTCGAAGAGGTGATCACAATTGGCCACCGAGATCTTTCGATTTAACACCTTGCGACTTCTTACTTTGGGGCCACGTGAAAGAGAAGGTCTACGCCAATAACCCAGCGTCGATTCAAGACCTCAAAGATGGAGTTCCTGAGGCTATCGAGGACATAGGGCAGCCACTCTGCTTCTTTTATTATTATATTATTTTATTTCGATATTGTTTGAATATCAAAATAAGACCTCTTATTGGAAAACCTTCACTAGTATTGTTCCAACAAAGTTTTAAGCAAATTTGATATAAGACTAACTGAATAGTTTTATACGTTTCTAGACATAACGTCTTAAGTCCTGTAGTCAATTGTGTCCTCCCTCAATTGATATCTTCCATACTTTGGAATAAACAGACGGTAAAGTCATCTCTTTCTCTCTTTCATGAAAACATTTTTTCCACCAGGACCAGGATTTTACAGCGAAGGAGAATTCGGAATAAGATTAGAAAATATTGTAGAAGTGGTAGAAAAAAAATGGTTACCTCCAGGACATGGTTATCGATTTTTAGGATTCAAAGATAGAACTTTGGTGCCTTACGATTCCAAACTATTAGATATGGAACTGCTGTCATCTTTTCATGTAAGTTACCTTACTTAGATTAAATTCGTTTTGAGAATTATCTCAATATTTCAGAGGAGGTGGCTAAACAGATACAACAAAAAAATAAGGACCCTGGTAGGATTAGAACTCAAGACGCAAATGTTAGAGAAAGGGTTCCGGTGGTTATTGGATAATACAGCATACATTCCAGAAAATAAAGGAAGCAACAATTTTAGGTTGCATTGGACATTGTGTGTTTTACCTTTAGTTATTATTTTTAGGGCCAATTTTTTATAACTGTGATCATAGGTGATTAAATGACAAAATTGAAACGATTTCTTTGATTTATGGTATATTTCGATTTTTGGAATATTTACCTAACACACGAGAAAAGGCAGAAGAGATTTTTCTCTTGAATTTAACGAAGAATTAAAAAATAATTGTTTGTTTAAAATATTTCAGTGGCGTACCACTTCTTTAGTCAGTAAAACTTCAACAATCTGAATATTGAAAACAAAGCATTTCCAAAACGACATTTAATTATTATACACCCTGTATCTTAATTATTGAAATTCAACTTCAATGAAAGTCATGACTGTCAATGTATAATTTTTGATGAAATTCTAATCAACTCATTTCAAAATTAGTCTTGGGAGCATTTTGTGGGGAAAAATAATTCTCAGAGAAAGAGTGTTCAATATTTTCACTAGCGAATTAAGGAAGTTTAGTCAGTGAAGAGACAACTCACACTTGTTGCCTTGGGTTGAAAATTGCCATCTTTACATCAAAATGGGATAAAACATACACTGCACAAAAAAATTAACGCACATTATGGAAATCTACAGTCTACAACTGAAGGTGTTTTCAAAGATAATTATTTTTATCAGAATCATGCATGCATATGTTATACACTTTCAACGTTTTTCTTCAATACAGATGTTTTTTCCCAGCAGGGATAAAAAAGATGACATTATCAGATTTTGAATGTATCGGATTCATTCTGAAATCACTTGTTTCGATCAATTCTAGTGATCAATAGTTTTTCTTTCGTTTGATTTTCTACACTCGATTGCTAAGCAACGCAATTTGACCCAAGAGGAATGTGCCCAAGCGGTAGTTTTGCGGGAAGAAGGGTGGACATCACAAGAATTGCAGAAAGATTTGGAGTTTTCCATACAAGTGTGTCCGGAATGTTGCAGCGATTCAGGGAGACAGGTATGAATGTCCGAAGACAAGGATAGGGTAGACCACGGGTAACAACTGCCACTCAAAAACGTTACTTGAGAGTTTATTCGTTGAAACAACGCGGTTTGCAACCGCTCGCCTCTTTCAAAATCAGCTTGAGCAAACTCATCGGGTGCAAATTAGGACTCAGACAATAAGAAATCGCCTCAGAGAATATGATTTAAGGCCTCGTGTCGCGGCAAGAGGGCCAGCTCTTACCCCAGCCCATCGAAGAGAGAGCATATCCATTGGGAAGAGGCTGATTGGGAAAGAGTTCTCTTCACAGATTAGTCAGATTCTGCCTCTACCATTGTGATCGACGTTCCCTTGTATACAGATGTCCCCATGAAAGATATGCTCAGTGCAATTTCCTGAATACTACTGGTTTCGGGGGAGGATCGATTATGGTATGGGGTGGAATATCTTTGACTGCTCGAACAGATCTAGTGGTCGTTGATAATGAAACTATGAATGCTGATAGGTATATAAGGAACATTATTGTAGAGCATGTAGTACCACTTGCCTTATACATTGGTGTAAATTTCATTTAATGGACGATAATGGCAGACCCCACCGTGCGCGCATCGTTCAGGAGGTTGAAGTCTTGAATGGAATGGCCAGCAAGAAGTCCAGATCTCAATTTGATTGAGCAGTTTGGAACAACCTCAATGGAAGGCTGAGAAGTTCAGATGATCATCCAGCTACAGTTGCAGGAACGTCCATTAAAATTTAAAGTTCCATTAAACCCCCATTAGTTTCTTGTAATAATGGAGGATTAAGAGTTTAATGGACCTTTAAATTTTAATGGACGTTCCTGCAACTGACATTCAATGACTCAGAGAAATCTAGGAAGGATTAGATCAGAAAATTTTAAGATCACTCATTTTGATTATGAACCGTCGTTGCCGAGCTGTATCAGCATTCCTGTGTTTTGAAAATTATTTATTTCTCTTCTTTCACATAAGATTCGGTGAAATCCTGAGTTTTTCTTCTTCCTTCCCGAGAGAACATAAAAAATAAGTTATAAAGTCAATGTAGAATTAACTTTCATTAATATTGAGATTTTCAGAATGTGCGTTAATTTTTTTGCGCAGTGTATTCTAAGATTGGACAAACTGAAACTACCAAGGCTAAATGGTATTTCACGATTTAGCACTCAGTAGCTGAAAGAAAAGAGTCTGCTATTCACAACAACTTTATTTATACATCTCATTCAGTTTAGGATACAAAAGTAACAAAATATATAGTTTCTTCTAGACGAAATATATTTTTATAAAAAATATATTCCTCTGTAAAATTTGCTTAAATAAGACTAACTCTAATACATCATGAGATCTTTCAGAAGCACCTATGTTCTAAATGAAAGAATACAATACAAACAAATTTGAACAGTCAAATTGGCAAGATTCAAACGTATTTAGATCATACTGCCACAAATCTTTCCCACATGAAAAAATCCTTAATAGAATTCGCTCAACGTAGACGACATTTTTAATATAAAAATATATACAAATAAATTTAATTTAACTTAACATTAATATCACAAGCTCATGATATTTTTGTACAACAGGCTTCCGCAATAGTAAAAAAAATAATTTTGTCGATTATATTTAATTGCACTCTGGAAATTGATACGAAATTTAACTTACCTAAACTTCGGCTTAAACCGCGACATGTAATATTCACAGTCTGCACAATATAAATTACTCGAAGCCACAACTTTTTTTCTACACAAGTTGCATTTAGTTTTATCCGGAATACTATTATTCGCGTTATTCACTATAATAGGGGTCACTACCGCTTTGGGCATTAGGGGGTCAGTTCTTTCAGGGTTGCCACCTTCGAAATTCTTCATTTGGGGTGAAGAATTATAGGTATTTGGGGGTAGTTGATGATAAGTGTCTCTTTCACTAAGGGGGGAAGGCACACGCTGATATGGATCGTAGAGTTTTTGCTGCTCTTGCTCGGCTCCATAAGGTGACCTTGATGGCAGTCGTTGGTACTGAGGATTCTGGTTCATATTGTAGTCGCTAGGGGGCACCCTTTGATAAACAGAATTAGCCAGTTTATTCGAATAGGGAACTGACTGGTATACTCCAGAAGTTCTCGACAGTTGATTGTGGTTTTTGACAGGTTGTGGAGGCTGTTGATAAGCCGGCCTTGAATTCTGACCGCCATAGTTTTGTTGCAGCATATTTGGAGACTGACGTGACATTGCGTCAATGCCATAAGGCCTCTGGGAACCATTAGTCTGCTGTAGGTAAGCAGCTTGGGAGGATGGAGGATATAGATTTTGCGTAGGCATATTCTGAGGATATGAATTAACTGGAAGGTTTGAAACTGGAGTGGTGGTATGGTGAGCTTTTTGCTGATAGTGATTGTTATAGTGTGCACTTGCAGGTACATAGGAAGGAGTTTGAAGGGCATTATAGTTGTATGCAGGAGCCTGTGGATGATGGACTTGCTGATGATTGCTCTGTTGGGGCTGTTGTTGATGAGGAACTTGCTGAGGCTGTTGCTGATGATGACCAAGTGGGGGTTGTTGATAAACCTGTTGATGATGAGCCTGAGTTTGGTGTTGCTGATGACCCTGCGTTTGGTGCTGTTGATGAATTGGAGGTTGATGATGTACCTGGGCCGATTGATGTTGGTTTTGCATTTGATGAGGAACCGGATCATAAACATCGCTTCTACCATTGTACAAAGCATACTGATTATGCTGTGGGTTACCAGCATATACAGCTTGCTGTTGATAGCCTGAATGTTGAGACATATTCGGAGAATTTTGAGCAACATAGTTATATGGCATGTTATTCACTGGACTCTCTTGGTAAGACGAACCATAAGTATCATAAGGATAACTACCATGTTGTGGTTGCTGTGGAAGACCAGTAGGGTACTGAGAATGTTGATTTCCAGAATAAACCGACTGAGTGGACTGCATGGCGTTTGCTGGTACAGGAGCACAATTCGTTGGAGTAGTATTTTTGTTATGCGCGAAGGCTACGCTAGAATAGGCTGACTGGTATTGAATTTGAGGAATACTTTTCTGTGAATCTTGACCAGTGATTTTTGTGATCAAGTTCGGATTCGCAATTTTCGAATTCTCCATTGTATTCCTCATCGTGATATCGAATAAGTTGTCAGTAGACGTTTTGTGCTCTTCCGTAGATGTCATTTCGCTTTCGTCTGATGAGTGCTTGTTTTCCGTTTCCCCATCAGGTTTATTTATGGCTGAACGAAGAACTCTTTCCAATATCGGATTAGGAATATAACTATCATCCTCTTGATCTTCTGCAGTGGCAACCAGAATTACTTGATCACAAAACGATACACTCTTCTTTTTACCC
Source organism: Propylea japonica (assembly GCA_013421045.1). NCBI lineage: Eukaryota > Metazoa > Arthropoda > Insecta > Coleoptera > Coccinellidae > Propylea > Propylea japonica. Next base: position 50,310,525 of record CM024244.1, on the reverse strand, counting down.
AGTTTGGTTTTCTTGCGTTCTTCGATGGCGTTCTGTTTATTGCAATTTAGTGTTTCTTGAAGAGTGGCATTAATTCTTTCAACTTCCCTGATTTCTTCTGCGATTTGTTCCGGAGCAATGGCTTCAACTTCTTGTTTCTTTGCTACAATTGATTCGTCGGGGAAGAACTGCTGATTTCTAACAGGAAGGTTTTCTTGAGGAACATCAGGTTTTTTGATTTCGAACTTGGATGTAAGATCTCGCACTGAAGCTGCCTTTGGATTCATATCACTCGGTGTATATCTTTGAGTATTGACCACATCAGTTCCTTCATTTCTTTTTGTGAAACTCTCTATGCGCTTGACTTTCAAAGCTGCTTGTTTGGCTTGTAATTCTTTCAGCCAAGTATCACCTCCAGGAGAAATGCAAGTAGTTTCCAAGGGATGTTTGTTCGAATCGTAGGAAAATATTTGATCTCGTTTATTCTGTAGTTGACCTAATAGGCTATCGTTAGGAAGCCTGGGTGGAGGTGAAATATGTGGAAGATGTTCATCAAGGGCTGAAAGGTCTAATGGTGGTGGTGGGGGAGGAAAATCTTCACTAGCTTGCCTTGAGTGAACGGTTGAACCTGCAGGACTTGGATATGGAGGGAGATCAAGAGTTTGTAAAAGCTGTTTAGGTGGGGCACAGTCAACCACATCTACACTGGTGGAATCCAAATGCTCTATGGATCCTTTAGGTTCTCGATGAACATCTGCTGTTGTTACCAAAGTTGTTGGTTGGCCACCATAACTGCTAGTGCTTGTATTGAAACTGCTATTACTATTACTGCTGTCATTGAATCGTTGCTGCATCTGTTCGAATCTAAGTCTTTCTAAAATAGAAGTATCATATCTCATGTTGTTAAGTTCATATAGGTTTTGGTATTCACTCTTGCAATCCTTAATATCTTCTTCATTGGATTTTGATGCAGTTAACTGGGAAGTTGTACGAAGTGGTGGAGGTGGAGGAACTTTAGGTACGCTCAATATTTTACCAGCGCTTGCGTAAAAACTCTTCTTCATCAATTTGCTTTTCTTTAAGTTTGGATTAGTATTATTTGGACTGAATTCCAGATGACCTTCAGACAAATATCCGCTCATTGATTTATTGTTGTCAACATTTTCTTTCAGACCAACTTTGCTGTCGTCGACAGAACTCAATTTTGGTGGAATTTCCGGTGATTTCATTTCCGGATTCGCATCAGTCAGATCAGGCATGCTTCTATTTTTCCTTTTTATCAAACCACCCATGAGAAGTTTTCGGCGTATTTTATGCTGTTTCTTTGACTTCCCATCTTTCTCCTTCTCTTGTTTTTCGGCTTTTTCTTCCTTGTCTTTAGGCTTGATGTCGATAATTTCTGGAGTCAGTGTGAATTCCACTACTCTTTTACTTCTATCCTCACTTCTTGATCTCTTTTCTCGTTTGTTGTTATCTTTCTGCTTAGATCTTGAAAAGAAACTGCGTGTTTCCTTCAAAGGTTCCTTTTCGTGTTGGGTTTGTTGAAGGGGTTCATCGATATTGATGCTTTCAATACGATTCTTCAGCAGATCTTTCCTTTTTGGAAGGGTTGCGTATATTTCGATATTCTTATGAGTTGGTTTATCTGCCTGTGGGATATTGGTCAATAATTCTTTACTGTTCTGTCTGGAATGTTGGCCTTTGTCTCTTGAATTTTGCCGAGAGTGTCTTCCACTTCCACTGCTCCCTTCTCTTGTATGCCTGATTTCTGGTGGTACAGCCTCTTTGTTTGGAGCCGTCTGCGTCATCCTTCGATGTAAACTTCTGGCTCTCATAATACAAGTGTTATGCTTCATTCTGGCCAAGGTTAAAGTTTGAGGATTATTGTAAGGAGCGTTCATTGCAGCTCTTGCTTTAGTTGCAGCAGCGTTGCATAAAGCTAACGCAAGAACTAAATCGTGTTCATCTTCCAACTGACGCGATTTAACCAAGAGTTCATCAGCTTCATCGCATAAAACATCGCAACTTTGAGTAACTTGGCCAGAAATGTTATTATAATCTTCTGGAATCTTTGCCAGGTGTCCTATTTTCATCATATGTTGCAAAGTGGTCATAGATGAACTATCGTTTGACGACAATGAGTAGGAATCGTATCCAGCATCATATATACCGCTACCAGCACTAGATGAGTCACTCTTGACTAATGTTGGGCTCTCTGGGACATTACCATGTGGTACTTTTCCTACCAAATATAAATAAGGATTCTCCATCGTGGTTGAAGAAGCTGATGATGCACTATTACGATCACCACTCCAGTTTCCAGAATCCCTTCTTCTAGGGAAATTCATGCTATCTGACATTCCTTCTATTCCAGAAGAAGAACCGTTACTGAGAGTTCGATGAATGTTAATCGAAGGTTTGTTGATCGCTTCCATATCTAATTTTCTAACGTAAGGTTCTTTACGACCAACGAAGCCATCTGGAACATCTGTACCGTTGTGCAAGTTATTTTGGATAACCGAAAGGTTTTGGTACTCGCTGTAAGGTTTTGGCAGGGGTGGTTTTTGATTCAGTGCACAGTCTGGATTAGGAGTTATAGCTCTTCTTGTATTTCCAACGTTTGGTTTCTCTGGGCTTGGTGTTACAGAACGCCTCAAGAAGTTTTGCTGCGTAGTACTCGTCTTCTTGGTTGAAGATTTTTGAGGACAGATTTGAGTGATTTGTTTCGGAGCATTTTCTGTGTTGACCGGTGTACCATCTGGCGTCGCATACAGGAGTAGAAGAGGTTGGTATCTGCCTTTCCTGCACTTTTCCACCACTTGTTCCCAGTGTGGTCCCACTTGACGGACAGTGGCGTCGTCGAAATAAATCCACACTCTCAATTTCGTGTGGAAGAAAAACGTGGAGTAGTGTTTACCGTAGTAAGTTACAACCCCAACTAAATTATGCGTGCAGTTTTCGGTCCATTTTTTCTCCATGACAGAAGTGAACACGTCTCCTAAGAGCATCGTGGTACCAATAGTGGAAAAAACCTCCATGATATGTTCTAAAGATGGCCGCTCTGAATTCCAAACTAATCCTATCGAGACTATCTCTGGCCAGTTCATCAGAGTTCTGGTAATTTGGATGACAGCGCCACAGTGACTCTGAAATGAAAATAAACTTATTAGAAATCATGAAAACTTTTTGAGAGATCGTAGGATAATAAGAAGAGGTTTAAGGCGTAACATCGTCATGAATATCAATATAGTGAAAGCAGAGAATAATATTAATCGATTGAAATCAACCAATTCAAGGTTCATGCTATGGAAGGTTTTCGTATGGAACTGGAGATGGCGTCTTCGGTATATATAATACCTTAAAGAATGTGCCTTTTCGTTCCAAGGAATACCTTATATCATTTAGAGCTATCCTGTGCTGATGAGTCCTGATGAGGACGAAATATATATCCATAGGTGCTCTGTTTGATACAACCTCTTTGCATTTTGTCTTGAACGAGGACGAGATTAGCTCCGAAGTATGAGTTAAATATTGTTGATTTCAATCGATTAATATTATTCTCTGCTTTCACTATATACATTGTAGGATGTTTGATCAATTTGAGGAGGTACTTACGGACACATTCTGACATCGCCCATGTTTCCAGCTTTCCTGAGTAACTGACCAAATGATGTGTGGTTATAGGGGGATGCTCGAGCATTACCATTTCGAACTTGATAGACTAAAGTTGATGTGGAGACATAGTGCACCATCTGTAACAAACAAACTCTTGATTATTCTGAACAACATCAAATACATTGCTCAAGAAATTAAGGCACATTATGGAAACCTCAAATTCATTCTACAACTGAAGGTGTTCCCAATGATAATTATTTTTATCAGAATAATGCATGCATATGTTATGCACTTTCAACGTTTTGCTTTAATACAGATGTTTTTTTCTAGCAGAAATGAAAAAAGATGAGATTATCAGATTTTTAATGTGTTGGCTCCATTCTGAAATCAGTTGTTCTCGATCAATTCTAGTGATCAATTGTTTTTCTTTCGTTTGATTTTCTACACTCGATCGCTATGCAAAGCGAAACATGCAATTTGACCCAAGAGGAATGTGCCCAAGTGGTAGTTTTGCGAGAGGAAGGGTGGACATACATGAGAATTGCAGAAAATTCTGGAGTTTCCCATACAAGTGTGTCCAGAATGTTGCAGCGATTCAGGGAGACAGGTATGAATGTCCGAAGACCAGGACAGGGTAGACCACGGGTAACAACTACCATTCAAAAACGTTACTTGAGAGTTTCTCCGGTGAGACAATGGTTTGCAACCGCTCGCCTCCTTCATGGCAAGAGGCCCAGCTCTCACCCTAGCCCATCAAAGGGCGCGTTTGGATTTCGTGTGAGAGCATATCCATTGGGAACAGGCTGATTGGGAAAGAGTTCTCTTCACAGATGAGTCTAGATTCTGCCTCTACCATTGTGATCGACGTTCCCTTTTTTTATACAGATGTCCACATGAAAGAAATGTTCAGTGCAATTTCCTGAATACTACTGGTTTCGGGGAAGGATCGATTATGGTATGGGGTGGAATATCTTTGACTGCTCGCACAGACCTAGTGGTCGTTGATAATGGAGCTACGAATGCTGATAAGTATATGAGGAATATTCTTGAAGAGCATGTAGTGCCATTTGGCCCACACATTGGTGAAAATTTCAATTTTATGGACAATCATGCCGGACCCCATCGTGCGCGCATCGTTCAGAAGTACCTTGAAGAGGTTGAAGTCTCTCGAATGGAATGGCCAGCAAAAAGTCCAGATCTCAATCCGATTGAGCAAAACCTTCCCGAGAGAACATAAAAAATAAGTTATAAAGCAATGTAGAATTAACTTTCATTGATATTGAGATTTTCAGAGTGTGCGTTAATTTTTTTTGCACAGTGTATATCATTGAGATCTACTCTTTCTTTAGGTCATTGTTTTCATGAGTTGCTTTGATACTAACCTGAGTGTATGACAGTGGTTCCGAAGTAGCTCCACATGAACCACAGACTGTTTGTTCCACCAGAGTCATAGCAAACTTCTGATGCGGTATGCAATGCTGAGCATTGCACATATCTTGGGATTCCCCGTGTGCTATGTGCATATGAATTCTTAGAAGAATGTTTTCGAAGCATTCTGCCGCGTCGTCCATGAATCCTAGTTGAAACCGCTGCTGATCTGAGAAACTCTCAGCAAGCGCCTTTCTGAGGGCATCTGGAGGTAAGGCTGATTCGTTTGAGAATTGAAGTTGAGAGAAGAGCTCCTGTAACAATGGAAAAAGTTGATTATTGAGTGTGCCCAAATAGTTAATTGTGGGAGTATGTTAGGTTGGGTTATCTTAAATCTATGGGAGATTATTATCCTGTATTATGAGTCTGTGGACAGTTCTGAGAACATCCGAGGTTCTGAAAGATCATCAGCCAAACATGGTTTGTTAAACACAGTAACATTAATCCGACCAATTTTTCTTGCAAACAAAAATAAATTAAATAGATGACGCACTGAATTAGTTTGGGTATTTCTCATTTCAAACTATAATTTGAGCCAGAACAGGTTATCGCAGAACAAGCTGTGGTAGTACAATTTGAAGGAAATTTTATGTACTTTCATTTTGTATGACAAGGTTTTTCACGAATAGTTGATAGTTTCCGAGTAATGAGCAGAAACTGAGAATTTTCATCTTTTTTGTATTCTTTTCTATGTTCCGTCAAGAAATTTTGTCAGCAAACCTTAGATACGGATTCAGCTCCCCAAAAACATAAAGGGTTCTTTTAAACACAAATATACTGTACTAATATTGTACATATCCATTGAAAACTAGATGTATCGATATATTTTTTATAACCACCAATTACTTGAACATTTCCGAAGGTTCATCTGGGTTGTGGCCCTGTATTGTGACTCAATAATAACCCATATATCATGCATAATCAGTATTTTGCAATAGTTCACACCTTATGCTGGTCTGGCATAATACCATAACCGCACACGTCACCAAAGGTGAACTATATAATTTTCGCTCATGCAATCAAATGGAGGCGTATATTTAAAGAACCGAACTTGCTGCTTTGTTCAATGCGTTTCGATTTCTCAACGGCTATTTAACCATTCTTATTTCTCTCCGTAGACATTTAAGACACGAATCTTGATTAGTCATACCCTGAAAGTTTCTCCACAGCGAGCTAACAAAGCACAATGGTCCCTCTCAATATGATACAGTTCTTGGAATCACGATGTCTTTTACTGCACGACTCTTCGAATCTCGGCCTCTCACGACTCAGGTATTTCCGGAAGAATGATTGGGCCTCTAGCAAAGACCCAAGACACAAGAGGAAGCAGTTTGGGATTTGGGTATACAGGCTGATATTTTACAGAGATACAAGTTTGAAGATTGTTGGAAATTCCTCGCTTTGGTTGATTATTTCCCCATATCACTATGAATTTCTGTGACGCCATTAATTTTTTTTAACCCTCTCATATCAACATCGAACATTAAATGTCTTGTTCCGTCGATCTCCAAATAAAAGGTGAGTTTCATATGTACTAAATTGATCGTTAATGACCCTTTTAATGCTCAATTTATGCTACTTTAATGTGCTTTTCTCATGGCATACCGTTCACAAAGTATTCAGAAGCACTACAAGAAATGTCACAACTCTACTGAACATAGAAACATAGAAATTTCATTATGTCAAATGTCTTGTGCAAAATGAGAATGTATGATTCTGACTCAATTAAAGAAATAATTGAATACTATGTTTCCGATGATGAGATCCTTTTGAAACATTCAAAATTTTTGTTCCTCAATATCTCAGACAAAACGAAATCAATCAAAATGAAATGTTGCGGCCTAATGCAAGATGCTCATACTAAGCCTTATGCATAATTTGATGACCATAGTGTGCACAAACCAATTGGATATTGAAAAGAAGAATCTTCATATTTCCATAACAAGATATCCGATTCGAGTGAAATTTTTTGTGAATCGAGACTGATATACTGAATGTTCATGCAAAACTTCAAAAGAACGCATTATCGGAAACATAAGATTTATTTTTTTGCATTTATTGAGTCATAATCATCATTTTCAACTATAATTTGAGCTCGAACGGGTTGTCGCAGATCAAGCTGTGGTAGTAAAGTTATAGGAAATTTCATGTACTTTCATTCATTGTATATAAAGGTTTTCACGAAAAGTTGATAGTTTTCGAGGAATAAGCAAAAAACTAAACAGAATGAGATATTTATTCTTTTTTTTATTTTTTTCTATGTTCCGTCACGAAATGTTGTAGCAAACATCAAAATCGGATTCAGCACCCCAAAAAATATAAAAAGTTAAAGAAATCCAAACTACCCCAAAACTTTCCTGCTGAAAGCACAATTCGACTTCATTATAATATGTTGAAATATAGGGTTTCTTTCAATTCAGATAAGTGTTAAATATTCCTTTTTTTTTCTGTGACGGGAAAAAAATGTGACATTTTATATCTCTTGACAGGTCACAAATAATGACTTTTTACGAGATTGCTTTTTTCCCTGTCAAAAAAAATGATTCTCTATGTATCCGGGAAAAAAGTACTCACTTTTTTTCCCGGGGAAAAAAAGTAATTTCGTGAGAAGTTATATTTCTTTCACTATTAATCGTTGTTTTTCTCGTCACACAAAAAAAATAGTGTATTATACACGGGAAAAATAGTAGATTTTAGCTCTCGGTTTTTTGTCTCCCTCCGCTTCGCGTCGGGAAACAATATAACCTCGAGCTAAAATCTAATACTTTTTTCCCTTGTATAATAAATAACTATTATTCCAATTATTCGATTGAAATTTCAACCTAATCAATTTTATTGAATATGTGAAATGTGATTTCTGAAGTAGTAAGCATAATTGTGGAGATGGAGTTTCATAACTGAGATGTCAGTAAGCCTCATTGTAAACTGTGCTTGAAACAATGCAATGCTCACTCAACCGCAAAATCTAATTGTTTGAATTTTTTTCTCAAAACCTGATTTGGAAACGAGAAATGGATAATCGCTATGATTTTTTGAGCGTAACATTATTTTCACAATGTTTTTTTTCTGGAAATCACTGGAAATATTCATCGAGGATAGTGAAGAGTTGAAGAAAAATGAATAAAGGAGAGAGAAATATCATTGATGTCTTTAAAAAAAAAGGTTAAATTCACGTTTAGTATAATAAAACTCGAATTAGGTCTTTACAATGTTGAAATATTACCGCAGTATTGACATGAACTAAGCTTTATCTTTATGATAATTTCAACGAAAAATGTATCATTAAACAGCTGATCTTCTTGACGAAATCTCACGTACAAGGAATAATTTAAGAAAATTTGCGGTACTGATTTAATCTACTTATGTTTCAAAATGAGTAAAGATTTGTTTCTGGCTTGTTCTTTCGATAGATTGAAATAAACAATCGATTCGTTATTATTTAAATGATATGTTATTCGATTTTTTACGCCCAAATCATTCAATTAGGTTGAAGGTGAAAAAAAATTGTTATGTTGAATTTCTTTCTTCGATAAATATTGTTAATTTGTGACGAGGAATATTTGTGACATACTGAAACGAAAATCAACTTTGTGGTCTGTAATGTTCAAATGGATTTTTTTTTTCAGTAAATATCCTAATCTTATCTGATATATTATATTTCTTTGTTGAACCACGAAGAGAATTATTGTTTTCATACACTGGTTATCCTCAACCACAAACATAAACAAATCACAATATCAATTTCTGATACAGCTTCAGGAAAATACATATGTATATGACACTTAATCTTATTGTCCGATTACGATCCTACGATATACTATTTGATCATTCGGAATAGTAAATATCGAACTGACTTTTGCTGATATGCAAAATAAATATGAACTACCGAAAAGAGAATGCATTAAGATCCATACTATCTTCTGTTAGGATACATTGTCTTTCGAAAAGGATAGCAAACTTCAAAGACTAGAAAATATGAAGTCTTCTTTTCCATTCCTTATACTTTATTCATTCGAATAATCACAAGTAGTCATGAAATGAAATAAAATTTCTAGTTGGGAGAATAACGAACTGGCAATAGGTATAGTAGCTCCTAGTCCATGGGCCAGCGCCTGTTTTTCATAATGATTATTTGAATATTTGTGAATAGCTACCGGCCAGTTTTTAATTTTGGAATTTTCAACGATAAAAGGAAAAAAAGTTAATGTGAACTCACGAAAGTTCTCAAAAATGTTTCTGAAATACCTTTGAACTAAACGTAAATCTAAGACTGTAGCTTCCTAAAGAGTTAGTGAATGATTTCTCACTAGCCGAAAAATTATTCACTATTTTCGCAATATACTATTTCGTCTAGATATTTCAAATAATATTTCCGCAACAAAAATTTTAATAGCCCATTTCACAGATGAATAAATAATGAGTTCCACGGGTTAGAATTCGGTACTATCATTAACATACTTCAGAAGAAAGTTCAACATAGATACACCATTAAAATCATGGCAAATATCTAGCAATACACTTGGCTTTAGCCCAAATAATAGATATCATTACTTCTGAGCTATTCACAATTTTTTCTACAATAATAACACTCGCTATAATACAGTTTTTGTCATAGAATGAATAAGAAACATGGCGATCATATGGGCAAGCCCACCTAAAAGTAGGTTTTGCCTGTAACGGTACATGGTCGAATGGTGTTAGGTCACAGCTACCAATTCACCAAGACCAAGTATCTCCATTCAAGTTGACTGGCTCGTATGATAGCTCGGTTGAAACAGCACAGATTGCAATACCAAACCGGTATTTAAAAGCGACAGTACCGCTGGCCATTTTTGGTAATGATTGCAATAAAACCGACTGTGTTTGCGAACTTCATACTTGAAGGATTCTAGGATAATACTTTTTATCCCATTTTGACCAAAGATTATATAGTATAAAGATCGGAAACGACACGACTACAGTATATGAGCGCCATCTCTGGGTCAAATGTGAACTAATGTCACTATAGAATGGTTAAAATTCTGGTTCTATGATTATATAAGTTTCGAAATCAATATACATGAGAAGTGCCAATCAATTCGTTTGCACAAATATTATTTCACTTCGAACGGCTTTTGCCGTTAGTGTCGTCTCGAAAAAAGTGGAAAAAAGATGAGTTTGTACCCTTCAGTAATGCAGATTACGAACGAGATAGTGAAACTGGATGATCAACTGATGTTTTATGGATGTATGCAGGTGAAGCTATATCTTGGCTTGATCAACGTCAAACATCTGTTGCTATTTCCACGATAGAAGCAGAAATAGTGGCCGATAGTGAAGCTGCACGGAAAATGAAATGGTTAAAGTGATTATTCAAGAAAAATTTTCCGTCAATTCAAACAGTGATGGTGACAACGAAGCTGCAATTGAACTGAGGCAGAAACTGGAATTCCACAGGCACACTAAGTATATTCATATTAAATCCATGTATAAATCTTACAATAATACCCTAATTATATTTAATATTTCTATAGTATCTTTTATGAATGAATAATAAAAATATTACACATGAAATACTGAATTTTATTGAAAATTATGGATTTAAAATAAAAATTAAACATCCTGAAGGGAATACGAATTTTGCATCAATTCTTATTACAGTTTTCTTTATATAATTTCTAATCAAAATTACAGATTTTATATAAAAATTGATCTTCAGTGCCATCTCTGGGTCAAATGTGAACTAAAAATGTAGTCGTTTTTTAGTACTACAATTAATGCAGGGCCATTTCCTATCTTTCTATACTCTATAATCTATGATTTTGACGTTTAAAGACGACAATATTCAACCCATGGTAACAAGGATAAGTTGACGTTTATCCACTGAGTGAATTAAATTTTTTTTAATTCACTAGTGGAATAAAATGTTACCACTCACTTTCGGCATCTAAAGAGTATTCTAACTCCTCTCTTGTGAATACCTTCGACTTCTTTGCTACGTATCCCCTGGAATGTTGCTTCAAAAAGGCGGTGACTTGGTGAAATCTGCCGATGTCTATTTTTTCTTTCAGAGCCAACATTTCCTTAAGTTGCGAATAGTAGGACCATAAAGACGACGACTTAACTTTCTTGGATTGTTCGGAAATATACGCCAAAATTATTTTTTAGTTGACACCTTTGGCTTTTTTATTATTTCTCCAGGCACAAAATGCCGTATATTGCTTTTCGTACAATATTTTTGATTTTAATGGAATTACTGCTTCTGCTGCCTCATTTGCTTCTTGTATAATGCACTCAGGAACTAAAACCTCGTCGTCACCGCTCAACGTTTTTTCGAAACAAAAATTCTTTGACTGTTCTATATTTTTCATTGAAACTTGCAAACAATTAATTACATAGTGCCCTAGCAACCATCGATCGAAGGAAAATCTCGTTATGAATTTGAATTATACCTAATATTTCCTCTAAAAAGTATTCATTATTTGAATTTTCATCAAAATGGGATAAAATTTTGTATAGGACACGTGAGTTACAAATGTGTATTCACTTGTTGTATAAATAACTGTTATTTTAGCGTTATAGTTGTTTAGATACAAGGAGTATACGTTTAACCAAGAAATCGGTAACACAAATGTTCGTTCAATGAAATGAATGCTAACTCGTACGTCACACTCAATTGCCAATTCTGATAGTTTGAATTCGCAAGCTTATTTTGTTTTGTTGATTTCAATAATGACAAAAAAACGGTTAATCACCCTAATTTTTGAGGCCTATTATTTCCAAAACGGACTTTTCTGGAAATCACTGGAAATGTCCGTAGTGGTTATGGTAAAATGAATTTTTCTGATACCCAAACATAGAACCCACACTTTTGAATGTTCGCCACTGTATCAGGCATAAAAATGTATAATCACCTACCATCTCCTCTAAAATCCTTGAATGTGAATATGTTCAAAAAAGAAATAAAAAAAATTTTATTGAAAAATTTTTTTACAGTGTCAATGAGTGAGTACTTTTCTGATAACCTAGCCATGTAATCTGAAATATTGTGAAGTATTCATAATTATGACTTGTCCAATACACTGTTAGTGTCCCAATGGATTTCATAATCTATTATTATTATTATTTTCTGCCACTTTTTCATTGAAAAAGGCTGAATAATAAGTTATTTTTCCATTCATCTTAAGAACATTAAATATATGCATTGCTTTTCCTTTGAATTCTGAGATGTGAAAACGTAAACAATTAACCTTCATTAAATATGCGTCCATTCTCTAAATAGCAACTAAGATCAAGGACTATCGTTATGACCAATCCTTCTTTATGAAATATTTATATTTTGCAATAGCTTCTACCTACAAACAGCAGACGGTCATTTAATAGATTTTAGGTTTGCCAACAAAAATAGTCTCAATAGACGCCACGAAATTTATTAAAGACGAAATCTTGAAATTATTAGTTTTTCTATTGATACGATGCTGTCAAAATTCTGAAAGTATTTCTGAATCATTATTATATGAGAACGTAGAAAAATTGAATTAAGTTATTTTCATAGTTTGAAAATATGTGCTCGAGTATTGAGCGAGGTATTGAGGGATAATAATTCCAATATCTTGGTCATCGCTTTTGAAAGTTACAGTGCTTAGAGCAAGGGAACCAAACAAAATCACTGTTGACGATGATTGATTTTTCGAAGCAAAATTCCATAACTTCAGACATTTTAATCGAATTTTAACAAGCTGTTTTTCTAAGAAAAAACCAAAAACTACCAAATGATTATTTGTTACTTGTACAAGTACCAAATCAGAAAACAAACTTTTTGAGCGCTCGTTCTACTTAAACGAGTGCTATTTATTTTTGCCCAAATGTCTGCAATTTTCGAATTTTGAGCAGAAAATGATCTCAAATGATAGGGTTTGACTCCCTGATGACGAATCCGTGGTCAAATTCAATTTTATTTGTGGGCCGTCCATCCGTGACATTGTCAAGTTTTACATATTTCAGTTTTTGAATCATTCCAAATATATAATTCCTATCGAGCTGAGATTTTGCATTTATACAGGGTGTCCCGTTATTAGACCGACAAACTTCTAGTGGACATTATAGATGGTATTTTAGACAGATTCGATCCAAATCATATAAAGCAAAATTGCTTCGTTAAGGACCTAGTGCCCTTTGAAGATGACGTCTTTTCCAACTTTTTTAACTTTCATTATTTTGGGAGATTTACATCATATTCATAAACTCTGATGTTTTATCTTGAAAAAAGATGCTCTTGTATAATAACGCCCAGATGCACCATTTCTGAAAAAAAAAAGATTTAAAATTTTCTCTCTTTTCACTAAGTCTTTAGAGTTAGGTAGTTAAATGATAAAAATATTTTTTTCTCAGAAATGCTGCATCTGGGCGTTATTATACAAGAGCATCTTTTTTCAAGAAAAAACATCAGAGTTTATTAATATGATGTAAATCTCGCGAAATAATGAAAGTTAAAAAAGTTTCAACTAAAAATACCCTTCGCCCCCCCCAAATGATACGATTGTGCTTGACATGAAAGAAATGCACTCAATCTAATCGATGCCTATTTTTGATATTAGCCAATGTGTGAACTTTCAGCACTTTATGTGACTCCGTTTTGCGAATATGTGGCAAAAAGTGTGGACAGAACGTCATCTTCACAGGGCACTAGCTCCTTAACGAAGCAATTTGGCATTATATGATTTGGGTCGAATCTGTATAAAATATGATCTATAATGTCCACTAGAAGTTTGTCGGCCTAATTACGGGACACCCTGTATATTTAGGATCAATCTGAATTCGTATACCAAATTTTGAGGTGATAGCCTGATTGATTCACCAATGAAAGAGCTCTCAAAATCATCTTCTCAGGGCTTTCCCTAAATTTTTTATTTCATTAAATTTCAGAAAACGAAGCCACCTCGATGCTTTATCATATTTTTCCCACAACTTAGGTCCCTTTTGATCTTTCATGATCTTGAACCCGACCGTTTGAACTCCTGTTCATCGCATAAAAAGAAGAAGAACATAGCAGTGTTTAGTTGAAACAAATTCCAATAATTAAAGCAATTAAAACGTAGATTTAGAATCGAGATTATATCCTTCCGTTCTTCAGGAGTCTACCTCCGTTTTAAAACGCCAAGTATAAGAAATTTCCCATGGGATTTTACCATTGTTCAAGAACAAGTCATTAAACCTTCCAAAAGTCCCAGTGTCAATGTTTTTCTTCCATTCGAAAGAAGAATTGTGTAACAAAGTTATGGGAATATTTCTCGCGGTTTTTAGGTGAAACATGGCTTGAAGAGGTCTTCAGGTGATTCATCTCTCAGCCACTTCCAGAGTGGTGAATCAGTTCTTCAGCTCATAGCTTGTTACGAGCATCTTGCATTTGGCCGTAACATTTCATTTCGATTGGTTTCGTTTTTCTGAGATATTGAGGAACAAAAATTTTGAACGGCCATATTTTATGGAACACCCTGTACGATTTGGCTGGTTAACGAAATTAACCGAGCTTTTTGGCACCCAAATTCATCCTGAAAATTTCAAGTCTGTAGGAAAATCCCTTCGAAAGTTATTGTGCTAACGGATGACCGGACGGTCCCACGGACAGAATTGAATTTGACCACAAATTCGTCATCAGGTAATCTAACCCTATCGTTTGAGACTATTTTCGGCTCGAAATTCAAAAATCACAGCTTACAACGGTCACTGTGTTTTGAATAGTCATTCCCATTCATAATGCTTGCTCGTACGTAATCATGGCGCGAATTTTGAACTTAAAGAGTATAGAAATCGCATTCTCAATATTTAACTAAGAATTAATTACTCGAAACTTTAAGTGAATAATGGGACATACAGGGTGTCCCGTAATTAGACCGACAAACTTCTAGTGGACATTATAGATCGAATTTTAGGCAGATTCGACCCAAATATATAATGCAAAATTGCTTCGTTAAGGAGCTAGTCCCCTTGAAGATGACCTCCTGTCCACACTTTTTGCCACATATTCGCAAAACGGAGTCACATAAATTACTGAAAGTTTACACATTGGCTAATATGTAAAATAGGCATCGATTAGATTGAGTGCATTTCTTTCATGTCAAGCACAATCGTATCATTTGGGGGGTGGAGGGCGGGTTTTTTTCGAAGGTTTATTTTTAGTTGAAACTTTTTTAACTTTCATGTTTTTTCTTGAAAAAAGATTCTCTCTGTATAATAACGTCCAGATGCACCATTTCTGAAAAAATAGATTTGAAATTTTCTCTCTTTTCACTAAGTACTCAATGTAAAAATAATTTTTTTCTACAAGCGTGCACTTTCATTATCTTTCCCGCACGTATTTCAATTCGTAAGAGTCACATTGCCAAACAGTGTGGGAAAAACCCCTGCTATTCCATTACCCACGCAAATGCGTGTGGTAATGGATTAGCAAGGGTTTTTCTCGCACGCTTTTTCTAAAGAATAACTGAATAATGATATATATCTATGCCACCGACGACGTTACTATGGAAACGATGAGAGTACAATGGTAACGACTTGTCAGAGACTTTTGTCATTCATGTGTATTTAGAATGATCAATTCACATTTGATCTGTGTGTTGAAATCGATCTCGTATAAGCGCTTGTAGAAAAAATATTGTTCCTAACTCGTGCGGAAGTGTTTTTCCCGCACTCAACTGCTTACCCAAACTCCGCTTCGCGTCGTTTGGGTAACGGCAGTTTCGTGCGGGAAAATATCACTTTCCGCACTTGTTAGGAAAATAACTATTTTCTCAGAAATGCTGCGTCTGGGCGGTATTATACAAGAGCATCTTTTTTCAAGAAAAAACATCAGAGTTGATGAATATGATGTAAATCTCGCGAAATAATGAAAGTAAGAAAAGTTTCAACTAAAAATACCCCTCGCCACCCCAAATGATACGATTGTGTTCGACATTAAAAAAATGCACTCAATCTAATAGATGCGTATTTTTGATATTAGCCAATGTGTAAACTTTCAGCACTTTATGTGACTCCGTTTTGCGAATATGTGGCAAGAAGTGTGGACCGGACGTCATCTTCAAAGAGCACTAGCTCCTTAACGAAGCAATTTTGCATTATATGATTTGGGTCGAATCTGTCTAAAATATGATCTATAATGTCCACTAGAAGTTTGTCGGTCTAATTACGGGTATAGTTGGCATATAATTCATACAATTATTAATGTATTCACATGAAAAAACCTTTATTTCAATTCATTGAAAATGTCCTATCCATTTCTTGGGATTTTACCATTGTTCAAGACCAAGTCATTAAACCTTCCAAAAGTCCCAGTGTCGATGTTTTTCTTCCATTCGAAAGAGGAATTGTGTAACAAAGTTATGGGAATATTTCTCGCGGTTTTTAGGTGAAACATGGCTTCAAGAGGTCTTCAGGTGATTCATCTCTCAACCACTTTCAGAATGGTGAATCAGTTCTTCAGTTATTCCAAGAATACTTGAGTCACTTATGGGCTTCACGAGTGAAGAAAGCTACTTCGTGAAATTGATGACTTTAAAATATTTCAGTAATTGGGATCAATTTCCGATAGATTATATTGGGAAAGAACAGGTTCTTATGAATGTTCTGTCCACTTGTGAAATGATCTCAGCGGATTCAGCTCTAGTTTTCGAAGTGAATTTAAATCTGTGAATGATATGTATGATCTCACTCTCTCACTGCCAATAATGGGCATTTCCTGGATTTCACGAAAAATCATTTGAGAAATTGTGTACCTTCCAAAAATTATAGCGATTATCTGTCATTTGTTGCGTGAAAATCCCCGCCCATAATGCTTACTCGTACGTAATCATGGCGCGAAGTTTGAACGAGTATAGAAATCGCATTTTCAATATTTAATTGAGAATTAATTACTCAAAACTTTAATTAGGTGAATAATTGGACATATAGGTGGTATATACAGTGGAACTTCCCCATAACGAAAGCGCTAAATCCACAAAAAAAATCGTTATAAAGAAATTTCGTTATACAGAAAATTTGTTTCTATAGTCGGCAATGTCGCGGTCGACTTCACTGATAAATTTAAGTTTATCATTCAAACTTAAGCACTTCCTTTTCGACATTTTCGCACAACTTTCACACTAGCGTAATGGTTAGATTGAAACCAAACAATCAGGGGTGTTTCAGAAGGATTTCTCTGTCTGTCGTAATGATTTAGTTCAAGGTCGGGATTTATTACGTCTGTCCGGAAAATTTTCGGAAAAAACCCACCCTTATACCTTCTTACCAATACCCATTCAAAGAGGGATGTTTTTCGAATATTTCGTTATAGAGAGAATTTACTTCGTTTTAGAGGGTGTTTTCAACATGGAATTCGGATTCAAGGTGCAATGTCTTGTACGAAATTCGTTATACAGAGAAATTCGTTATACAGACGTTGCTTATAGGGAAGTTCCACTGTAGTTTATACAATCATGTTTTCACATAAAAAAACCCTATATTTCAACTTATTGGAAATGTACTTTTCATTTCTTATCAACGAATTTGATTAAAAATGAATTCAAAAGAAATATCAATGCCTTTTATTGTACTCTCGATTGTACTGTAAATTACTCTTAGATTCAATGTTCAATGTAAATGAAAATATTCATATGCACACCTTAAATAATATTTTATCAAAAAGTTTATAATATGTTCAGCATTATAGTAAATCTGCAACTCGAATCAAATTACAATGAATCTCAACAACATGGCAGAATTGAAGAGAGATATAAATCGACAGAAAACAGGTTACGTCACTGCTTATTTTCGAGTCATGATGCAGAAATATTGAAAAATACCTATGCACAGAGAACAATGGAATATTAACAGGTTATCGAAAGGTTTTATGCTTTCCCATAAAAAGCTATGAAATTAATATTTTGCAATCGGAGTAAATAAGGAGGCTGAAAAATGGAGTATGTATGTTTCCTTACGCTTGGGCAAGATTTTAAATGATTTCTGGGTATTAAAGGTCATGAATAAATCACAGAAATGAAAGTTTGAAGGTTAAGAATTCTATGATATAGTCAATCAATTTTCGCAACGTGAAAAAAAATTCTTCGGAGAACTTGTTGAATTCAATATTTCATTATATATGTGCAAAGTATATCATAATACATTGAAATGAAAACATACATATAAAAAGTTATAACAATAAAAGACTCCACTATATTAATGCAAATTTGTAAAGGCACACACCCCATATTATTAATTTATACAATGTCAACATGACTGGGACATAGTTCTGGTTCTATATGAAATTATCAGTTTTGATTTTGGACTAACATTAATTAACCACAGACCAAAACTTTACATGTTGAGTTTCCCAACTTAAAATTAAAGAAGAAAAGGCTACAATCAAATATCATGAGATGAAATTGCCAACCCACATATTTGCAACAAATGGAAAATCATTAGTTCAGTTATTATCCCACTGACACGTCATATTGAACGAATAATACGTATCAAATCAATATAGTAATTTCCAACCTCTTCTATCAGTTAAGAATAGTATAGGTGAAAGACGAAAACCTTGACTCACATTATAGGTTCCAGAATCTGTAAGAGTTAGGCGATTTAAATCTGGTATAAATGTATAAGATAGAGAAAAATTTATTTCGTCATCTGGAATTTCCAATATTCGAACATTATATTTCAAGGTATCCCATATATCAAACATTATCGTGTGCAAACTCAAGACATTTTGCTCAAAGATGATTCTGAAATTTAGAGTGCAAGCTATTAGTACAATCACAGTGCTCTCAATGAATTCCAAATAATCAAGAGTGTGAAAAAATCAAGAAATAGTTATTCAATCAACTAGGTTATTAAAGACAGCGACTAATGGTCAAGATATTTTAAAGCGTGAGCGGAGCGAACGCGTTAAAAGTTCGAGACCATTAGTCGAGTTGATTACAAGATTTTTCCGACGATCTAAACATGAATTGTGTATAAATTCTTGATTGAAATACATCCTTATTTTGCACAAGACATACATTTGACAAAACGGAATTTCTATGTTTCTATGCTCCAGTAGAGTTTTGACATTTCTCGTAGTGCTTCTGAATACTTTGTGTATGGTTGCCATGACGATTGCACATTAAAATAAAGCATAAATTGAGCATTAAAATGGGCCATTCATGTTCAATTTCGTGCACATTAAAATCACCTTTTATTTCGACGGAAAAGAAACTTCAATATGCTTAAACAGAGTATTTTGGCTTGCTTATGGTTCATTTTCTATGGCCAGATTTTGATGTTTTACACAGGTTTTTAGAGAATAGGTGCGACAAGTTTCTGCATAAAAGAAAAGAATAGGTTATGACATAATTTATAAATTTTGCCCGCAAATGTTTCGTTTTCTGAGATACCAGTTGTTCAAGTTTACTGAAAAATTACTTGAAATGATACGCCACTGAGATATTTTGAACTTACGATCAATTATTTCTCCTGCCTTATTTCATATGTGGCACCGTTTTCAAGTAAAAAAATTAAACATCTTAACGCGTATTTGCCGTTACTTTAACACCTCATGTAGTAGTGCCCTTACGTTGAAATTTCTTTCTTCACAAAAAAACAGCACCCCATACAAAAAGGCAGTGTTTTTGTCACAACATAAACGAAAAAATTGAAACAAAAAAGTTAGTTTGAAATATCTCAGCGGCGTACAATTTATTTTCCGGAAATAATTGAGATCACAACCAATATGCGCGCCAATAATAAACGTACCTATAATAATTTTGCAAACCAGAAGATGATCGATAACTACCTTTTGAAACCCACCAAATTGCATTCGTATACCAACCAGTTTCAGAGCAATAAATGAATAGTTTTTAAGAAAAACTTCATCGTAGATTAAACCGCGAATTGAAGAAATACTTATAGCATAATTAATTATTTCTTCATGCAAAATCACCTCTTCAAGTTTTTTGCGTTTATTCAATAACACCCCGTATATAGAGTGATCTGAGGAAAATCTTTATTGTTTGAGTACGCCATTGCTTCAACCTGTATGTATAGAAATGATTTAAAGTTACGTCTCTTTTTCAAAAAATAGATTTTCCAAATATGTATGACCTTAAAATAAGATCACCATAAAAGGTGTGCTATATTTTCTCCTATTTCTCTAAAATGCGACAGAACACTACAAAACCACTTTTTCGGGGAGGTTTAAATACCCAAAGAACACCAACGCTTACATACCCTGAAGGCTTTCCTTATACCATCGTCCAAAACAGGTGCGCAACTTGACCCGCTTGTTTTAACATCTTCACTCTTTTCACTCGCTGTCTTATCCTTATCACAAACATCGCTCGTAACAACAGTTTTCCCAACATTCTGCACTGGTTTTCGGTACCGAAATTTGCTAATCATATTTGTAGCAAAAGCACTATCCACTTGAAACCATTAAAAAACCGAAAGCACCAAAGCTAACAGTAACTATCATGCTACCTGTTGCCGTGAGTCAAGAAGTTGAACTGAAATGGGAATATCGAGTTGCGTTGCGTTGAACTTTCGATAGAGTTCCTTACTACACGGCACGGCTACGATGCTGGGCGCACGAGATACGATCATGGCTCTCTTTAGTCTCTTTACCAGGTACAAGAACCCAGAAGGTACCAAGAGCTGGAGGTTAGGTTCTGTTACAGCGTTTATGGTTCACGTCATGGTTTTTTGTTGTGTATTGGTTTTGGTTTATTCACCCTTTGGACTTTGGAATGTTGACTTTTGAAGTGAGGGTGTTCGTTGTGTACAGGGTCATATTTCGATCTTTGAATACAACATCTCTTGAACTGTTAGATAGGATACCGAAAAAGTTATACTGGGTGTTTTGTAATTTGACTTGATCCTTCGAATATGATAATATGTAGTAAAGGATTTTCGAATAGGAGGTGTTATTTTGAATAGCACGCTTGAAGCTTGTCTTTTTTGATATTTGATAAGTAGAAACTACGCCATTAATAAAAATGGAACGATACAAGCTTCAAGAAAGCATTGAAACTAGTAAAATCCACTATAAAAACGGCGAAATTTGCCAGAGACGGATCGTAAAACTCATTTTTGGTCGTCGTGAAGCACCTTGTCGGACAGCAATAAAGAAATTGGTGGAAAAATTCGAGCTGTTGGGACAAGTTTCGGATGTGAAGAATAAAACCGTCGGGAATATTGCTGATGTAGCCGAAAGTGTTGAAGAAAACCCAGGTTTGTCCATTCCTCGTCGTTCTTCGGAATGATGCATTCCACAAACATCATTACACCGTAATTTGAATGAAAATTTGGGTCTTAAGGCTTATGAAGTTCAGCTAACACAAGAACTCAAGCCGACCGATCATCAAGCAACGAAACCATTGATCTTTTGCGGGAAATTTTCCGGACCGTGTTATCTCTCGAAGAGTAGATCACAATTGGCCCCCAAGATCTTGTGATTTAACACCTTGCGACTTCTTCCTTTGGGGACACGTGAAAGAGAAGGTATACGCCAATAGCCCAGCGTCGATTCAAGACCTCAAAGATGAAATTAGTGAGGCTTTCGAGGACATAGGGCAGCCACTTTGCGATTTGGTTATGGAAAATATCATTAAAAGGATATGGTCATGTAAGCGTGGTCGTGGTGGTCATTTGCCTGATGTTATTTTCCACTATTAACGGCATGGCTTCTTCTTTATAATGAAATAAACATCCCATCATTTATACAGGGTGTTCCTAAATTGAACGTACAAACGAAAAGGGGAGATTCCTTAAGTGAGTTTAAGAAAAAAAAGTCCCATAAACATGGGGTCGCAAAAGTTTCGTTTTCGAGATACAGAGTGTTGAAGTTGGAATTTTTTTCAAGTTTTTTTCTCATAGTATCTGCACTTCACGAGATATTCAACTGAAATTTGGCATAGATATTATTACATTTGAGAAATTTGAAAATTTCCATAAAAACTGACACTGAATTCATTCACCATAGATTACAAACTGGCCTTCCTATCATAGCTATGAGAATTTCGATAGAATCGTTCAAATTTTTTTTTCTCGAAATCGTTGGTAGATACGACAAAACTACAAGAGACCGAAAAGTTTAGTATAAGAACAAAGCTTCTTTTTACATTTTTTCAAACTAACAGTTGCTCACCAAAAAAAAAAGTTCTGCAGAAAAACAGGTGGCAGTGTTCCAGAAAAAATATCACCCTGTAGATCTTCTATCGAAATTGCCATGTCACGTGGTAAGAACTCTCAAATGTAATATCTATGCCAAATTTCAGTTGAATATCTTGTGAAGTGTAGATACTATGAGAAAAAAACTTGAAAAAAATTCAAACTTCATCACTCTGTATCTCGAAAACGAAACGTTTGCGACCCCATGTTTATGGGACTTTTTTTTCTTAAACTCACTTAAGAAATCTCCCCTTTTCGTTTGTACGTTCAATTTAGGAACATCCTGTATTGAAAAATGGCATTCTTCTTTGAATATCAAAATGACACCTTTTATTGGAAAACCCTTTATATCCTCTTCCTCATTTGCAGCAAATGATTAATTTTGTAGAAACAAGTTGACTCTTAATGTTCAATGAATATTCTATTGAAGCTGAAGATGGTTTTCATTCCTTGAGAAAAAGTATCCCCTAAAAATTCGGATAACTCGAGATATACAGGGTCATAAATGGCTGGACCTGGTTTCCTGATAAAATGTTGATGATAAAATTGAGAATTATTCGAAAAAGTATCATTAACCGTGTGTAAAAATGTTAAGAAAAACTTTCCTGTTCCGTTAGCTTTTCAAAAGGTACATACGTCAATAATTCCTTCAAGCAATCAAAAATTGTGGCCGAAAAACCGAATAGGTAAGAGACTTTTTCGAGTCATTCAAAATCGTTTATTTCACTCGTGCTTCGTAAGCGGTACATGGTCCGATTAATAGAGTCAAATGGAAGATATCTGAGTGACTCGAAAAAGTATGTTACCTTTTCGGTTTTCCTGCCATAGTTTTTGATTGCATAAAACAATTATTGACATGTGTAACTTTCTGAAAAGCTAACGCAACAGGGAAGTTTTTCCATACATTTGCACATTGAGTTTATAACACTTTTTTTCAGTAATTCAAATTTCTTCCATAAATATTTTATGATGACAAGCTTTTTATAACCCTGTATATCTCGGGTTATCTGAATTATTAGCGAATACTTTTGAACAAGAAATAAGGACCATCTTGTCAGCTTCGGAAAACAACATTCATTGAATGCTAGGGAGAGATATATCAACAATATTTGAGCAATTTTCCCAATTCTTCTATGTTTCCCTTACGTTTCGACACAAACTTTCCAGCACTACTCAGGAATCATACTGTTTGAACGTATAAGATTCAACTGCGAACTTGTGTCCCTCATCAGAGCTGTTTTTGCAATTGCAGTACAGCGCGCCGTCCAGTTCTAGATCTTCAATGAACTCCAATATATGAGAAGGTTTCAAGAAGGCTAAATCGGCTTTCGTCCTTTAGTTCTGTTGAGCCAATTATTATCATATGATTCGACAACGTCCTGATTGAAAGCCAGTAAGAAGGAGTAACTTATACTTTCTGAGATCCAAATATATTTTGTACCCTGTGGCCTCTATTCAAATCCCAAAGGAACTTTCAGGAATTATCCATTCCTGGAAGATTCCTCCAGAGTTTTTTTTTCAGTTTCTCACTTCTCTAAAAATTCTTTCTTATAGGTACATTTGCCTATACCAAAAAGGGTTTCGAGCCAGTAAGTGGCGTTTGTGCTCCCTTTCTGGCTATAGCGTGTTAGCCTCTTCAATTTCTTTGATTTCTGAGTGACCAAGAACCAAGACCAAAGAGACGTTATTGTTCTTGCCTACTTCATTGAGTATTCTTCAACGTGAAGGGTTTTTCCATAAGAGGTGCTATTTTGATATTCAAAGAAAAATGGCATTTTCGATATAAATAATCGGATGTTTATTTCATTTAAGAAGGAGCTTTGCCGTTAATAGTGGAAAATAACATCAGGCAAATGACCACCATGACGAAGCTCACAGGACCATATCCTTTTAATGAAATTTTCCATAACCAAATCGCAAAGTGGCTGCCCTATGTCCTTGATAGCCTCACGAATTCCATCTTTGAGGTGTTGAATCGACGCTGGGCTATTGGCCTAGAGCTTCTCTTTCACGTGGACCCAAAAGAAGAAGTCGCAAGGTGTTAGATAACAAGATCTTGGTGCCTCTTTCCCGCAAAATGGTTTCGTTGCTTGTGTGGCACGTAGCGTCGGCTTGTTGAAGATGAACGTTGTCCAGATCAATACTATCCAATTTCGACCATAAAAATTCCAAAAATTCCAAAGAACGACGAGGACTTGACAAACCTGGGTTTCATCACTTTCGGCTACATCAGCAATATTCTCGACTGTTCTTGAGCAACAAGCTTTTCCAACAGCTTGAATTTTTACACTTATTTCTTTATTGCTGTCCCACAAGGTGCTTCACGACGACCCAAAAATGTTTGAGTTTTACGAACCGTCTCTGCAAATTTTTCACCATTTCTATAGTGAATTTTAATATTATCAAAGCGTGAAGCGTTTATCGTTCCATTTTCATTAATGGCGTTAGTTTCTACTTGTCAAATGTCAAAAAATTACAGCTTGAAACATAACATTTACCGAAATATCGGACTTTTTATTTTATTTTTATAAATGGGATAAACTTACACGTAACCAGAGTCATCGATGCTTCGACTGAAGAAACCGAGAACTTGTTGCTTGCAACTTTAAGTAAACAAGTTAAAAGACAATATTTACCGCCATAAGGTTTCAATGCAATATGTCGTGCTAGTTGACATAACGTCTTGCCTTTTACGCTTGGAAGACGATTTTTACTACAAACGAATTGGTTTATAGATAATCGCTCGTGTTCAAGAGGTTGCTAGATCACAAGAACAATGAGTTCTAATTTTTCTTGATGTGAATATTCATAATAGGGGAGTGGTTTTCTCAAGAACAAAAGATTTCAGACCTCAATAGGAAGCTGATTAAACAGTAGGTTAGTCTAAATGAGGCCTTTTATGTCAGTCTTTATACACGAATGAGTCATTAAGATCAATAACACTGGAATCAAATTCTACTGTTCAAAAGTTTTTTGTACCTGGATATCTTCTATGTGATGATTAAGACGTGTTTGAAAGGGGAAACCTATAGTTGACAAACTAAGAGGTCTTTTCGAGAGAAATGATGATTTTTTGTGTTATTTTGGTACACTTATGTTTATCGTATGTTATCAGCCAATTTGGATAAGTTGATTGTTGTTTACATAGAAAAGTTTAGTCATGTTTTGGTGTGTTCCTCGAATTTTTATCCTTGAAAAGAATGAATAAAAGCATCTGTATTAAATTTTGCGTTTGAAATGTTGACTGTGGCAATCGACGAGTCGTCATCATTTTGTCAAAAAAGCGCTGTCAAAAGTGCATTATACATATTTGAGGGAGATGATAAAAAACAAAGGGTTTTCCAATAAGAGTTTCGATATTCATAGAAAAATGACATTTTTTCAATATGAATGATCGGATGTTGATTTCATTATAAAAAAGAAGCTATGCCGTTGATAGTGAAAAATAACATCAGGCAAATGACCACTACGACCACGCTTACAGAACCATATCCTTTTAATTAAATTTTCCATAACCAAATCGCAAAGTGGCTGCCCTATGTCCTCGATATCCTCATGAATTCCATCTTTGAGGTCTTGCATCGACGCTGGGCTATTGGCGTAGACCTTCTCTTTCACGTGTCCCCAAAGGAAGAAGTCGCAAGGTGTTAAATCACAAGATCTCGTTGGCTAATTGTGATCACCTCTCCGAGAGATAGTACGGTGGGGAACTTTTCCTCCAAAAGATCAATGGTTTCGTTGCTTGTGTAACACGTAGCGCCGTCTTGTTGAAATTGAACGTTGTCCAGATCAAAACTATCCAATTTCGGCTATGAAAAATCATGAATCAACTCTCGATAGCGCAATCCATTCACCGTAACTGTTCTTCAACCAGTTCGGCTACAGCAGCAATAGTCTCGGCAGTTCTTGAGCGACGTGCGCGAGTTTTATTCTTCACATCACTAACTTGTCCCAACAGCTCGAATTTTTCCACCAATTTCTTTATTACGGTGCGACAAGGTGCTACACGACGACCCAAAAATGTTTGAGTTGTAAGAACAGTCTCTGCCAAAATTTCACCATTTATATAGTGAATTTTGATAATTTCAATGCGTTCTTGAAGCGTGTATCGTTCCATTTTTATTAAAGGCCTAGTTTCTACTGGTCAAATTTGAAAAAATGACAGCTTCAAACGAAAAAGCGGGCTATTCAAAATAACACCTCTTATTAGAAACTCTTTATATACCGTACTTTTCGAAAAAATTCAAAATTCATCATTTTTTCAACATACCCCATATGTTTCTGATGACATTTTTAAGAATTTACCTGCAATTGGCAACGTTGTACAACGTGCGAATAGTTGAAAAAATACTCTGCAAACTCATACCGTCCTCGTGAATGAATGGAAAGTACACATTCGCTCGAAATTCAAAGCGTATAGCTAAAAGAACCTAGCGTGAGAAAAACCATGAACTACCTGAACATTCAAAATTGCGAATATCCCCATAGAATTGGGAATATATCCTCACCTGCACTGAAACGTGGGAGAAAGATATATAACAATAGATCCTTACTCTTTGGTACTGTTGTTAACAGTATTTGTTAGCGAACAAAACGTGTTTCCGTAAATTTATTTTTTCAGAAAGCTTCAGGATGTGAAAGATTTCATTAACGTTGTAATAAATTACATCGAACATTTCATTGGGTTTCGGAAACATTACAAAATGTTCAGGAGTTTTATAATTGCACATTCTTTGTTTAAGAGTCTCATACACTCATAGTAGACGGAAGTGAAAAAGAAAGAACTATTTCGTAAGGTTTTTCTAAAACTGAAGAACCACATTTAGTTAAAGATAAAATTATAGAATAGCGAATGATGGTTTTTTTCATGTGACAGCATATGGAGTTATGTTGAATATATACTTTTTATTTACTCAAGCCTATTTAATTTTTGATTAAATATTGAAAATTCTAATTCAATACTAGTAAGTTCAAACATCGCGCCATGATGACGTAGGAGCAAGCATAATTGTAGAGATGAAGTTAAATAACTGAGATGTCAGTAGGCATCATTGTAATTCAAACGATGAAATACTCACTCAACCGCAAATTCTGATTGTTTGAATTCGCTTATTTTGCAGATTTCAATACTTATATATCATTTTTTGGGCGTCCATTATTTTTACAATGTTTTTTTTCTGGAAATGCCATCGAAGATAACAAAGAGTTGAAGAAAAATGAATGAAGTGTTGGGGAGAGAAATATCATTATGTACTTTACAATAAAAAAGATAAAATTCACGTTTAGCATATTAAAACTCTAATTAGGTCTTTACAAGGTTGAAATATTGCCGCAGTATTGACGTGAACTAAGCTTTATCTTTATGATAATTTCAACGAAAAATGTATCATTAAACGGCTAGATCTTCTTGATGAAATCTCACGTACAGGAATAATTCACGAAAATTTTGCGGTAGTAATTTAATTTACTTACGAATTAAAAAATAAGTATAAGTATTGCTTTCTGGCGTGTTCTTTCGATAGTTTCAAATAAACAATAGATTCGTTATTATTTAAATCATATGTTATTCAATTTTTTACAGTCAATTCATTTAATTAGGGTGGAGGTGAAAAAAAAAATTTGTTATTTTGAAATTCTTCCTCCAATATCACACATTTCTTCGTCAAAAGCAAGGTATGAATATATTCACAACACTACAATATCTAGAATATCTTTGCATTCAACACTCAACTAATGAAATTAATGCAAATGTGTACGTCAAACTCAACTGCCCATTCTGATAGTATGGATTCCCTAGCTTATTTCGGCAATTTCAATAATTCTTTCTCGGAATCCTGACTACAGAACAAAAAACGGATATTCCATATGTTCATTATTTCTAAAATGACTGTAGATCACTGGAAATGCTCATTATCATAACATTACTACAAATCGATTATTTAATTGAAATGAATTAATTTTTAAAACCCCTCATTCTGTTTTGAATATATTTTCAATGGAGAAACTACTAAACCGTATTTATGGAAATGTTCCATTGACTTCAATCAAAATTGTGTATTCATTAAACAAATTTTGAGTATAAATGCCTTACTCACTTGTATTAATAATATTAACAATTAAATTCTTGTGACCTGTAAAAATCAATTCAAGGTAAGCAAAAATCGAGTTAAAAGATTGTATTACTTTGAATTATAGGTCTGTATAGAATGTAAATAATGAAATCAGATAACAGGTCATAAATACACCTAAAAATATATTTTTAAATAGAATTAAAAAAACAAAATCAATTGTATCAAAATGAAGTTATACAGCGAAACAATAAAGATGTATCAACTACATACCAAATACAGAAATAGATGATATCATCGAAAATTCATTGATAAACAATTATATAACACATCCAAATTTGTTTTGAAATACAAATCCGCTACGCTGTCATGGGTGTCGACCAAAAATGTGGGTTGAAATAGGCGCCAGGAAAGAAACTATAAATCTGATTACTCATTATCGTCTTTCGGTGATAAAAATGGAAACAAATGTGGTAAATTTGTTCAGAAAAAAGAAACAGAAATGATTTTCAGACGCCATCGAAGTGGGTGTCGATTTGTATTAAATACATCATCACTTTGAATCGTAAGAATTCTTAATGATGATTTTTATGCTCATCGTTATTCATAACTTGTTGAGGAAATGTTTCTTAGTTACGTGTCATTTAAACATATGTACTTTGAAATTGTTATACGCAAGAGGTTCATCATTGAAAATTTATTATTATCAATTGAGTTAATTTTCATTCAACTGTATTTTGAATTCGAATTATCCTTATTTTTGATGAATTTTTAAACTTCTTGTTTTTAACAATCGCAGAAAAATTACTTGTTCTGAGAAATCCAACATTAAATACTCTGCTGTAATGTTATTTAAGCCATTCCGATTATGTATAATTACACACAGGGTGAGTCGGCAGGAGTGGGCAAAACTTCAGCAGCGAATTTACCATGTGTAAATAATTTTTAAAAATTCGTAACTAGTAATATTTTCCCGTCTATTTTCGATAGGGTGATGAAGTTTGAATACATTTTCTGTAATGATTATAACAGTTTATCAAACTTTTATGAATCATTGCTACAGATCGGAAAATAACCATAAAAACTAATAATTTATTTATTTATAGCAGCTCACCAACTTTTTTTTCATGACAATTTGAATTATTTTTAGCATTTCGAGAGAATCGTTCGAATTTTTTTTCTCAAAATTGGTAGCAGATACAACAAAACTTTAAAAAACCATAAAGGAATACCTAGTATTCCAGAAAAAATATCACCCTATGGATTTGCTAACCAAATTGCCATGAACTCGAAAACAAATTTTACTTCGATACATTGTATCTAGAAAACAAATGTTTTTTGGGTTATTTTCACGTGTACAACACGCTCCTGGAGTTTGGCTCATTTCTACCGACCCACTTTATATACAGGGTGTCCCGTAAATACCACGCGAAAGTGACACTGGAGATAG
This sequence comes from Propylea japonica, assembly GCA_013421045.1. Lineage (NCBI taxonomy): Eukaryota > Metazoa > Arthropoda > Insecta > Coleoptera > Coccinellidae > Propylea > Propylea japonica. Next base: position 50,280,828 of record CM024244.1, on the reverse strand, counting down.
ATTGACATTAGGTCTTTCAGATAGCATCAACATGACCTCAGTAAAAGTCCGCAGGTTTTCGAGGTATAACCACTTTTGTGTTTTTTTAAAAATCTCCAATTTTCGGTTTTCAAACTCATGTTTTTTTTTACCTAGGCTACCCTGAATAGTTGCTTTAAACAATGAAGTAATAACTTCACCGAGAACTAGAACAAAATATGTACTTCAAAAAAAAATGTCTAACTTGTTGTATTTTATGACGAAGTTAAAACGTAACTAAGTTTGACTGACTGATGTGAAAAAAAATCAGACTGAATGACAAATAATCGTAAAAACTGGTCCATTTCCAGCACTTTTCAAAATGATACAACACTACCAATTTTTTTATGTCAAAACCTTAGAAATTATAATTTTGTCGCGAGGGATGTGTTATTCCGAAATAATTAAAAATTAAGAAAAATGGACAAGTGTCCACCTGTTGCCAAATTACATGTGCTTGATATCTTTCCTCGCTACCGTTTCAACAACCATTATTTTTGCTCTTCTTTCTCTTTTATCTCACTTTCCCTTTCATTTTCTGTTTGCAAAAGTGGTGATATCTCGAAAACCAGCGGACTTTCACTGAGGTCATGTTGATGCTATCTGAAAGACCTAATGTCAATCTATCTCCAGTGTCACTTTCGCGTGGTATTTACGGGACACCCTGTATAGTTCCAGAAATATATAATTATCTCAATGACGAATTCATCATTATCTATTTCCATCTTTTCACTTTTGATTTCGTGCGATTTATTTATTATTAAACATTGAAAATACTTTTTTTTTCAAATTGAGCGCCGTCGCGAAAACAGTTATGACGTAGGGTTACTCGATGCGTAGTTGCCACAACTCACAGCTTTTACTGAAGTGAAGGAAATGAAAGCGTTCTTCACAAATACTTTGTTCGCGAATATTCGAATATTTAGTAATGACTGTTGAGACATTTTTTTTAAGATGATTAATGTCGTCAATCTCAAGAGTTTTTCAACGAAATTATCCACCAGATTTACTTTGGAAAAGGGGAAAATACCTGAGCTGAAATCAAATCAAAAATCATATATCACCCCAACGAAAGATGCATCCAATGTCGAAATAAATCATATTTTTAAGAACCGTGAAGAATCTCTTCAGTCCATTAGCTCGAAGATTAAACAGACAAGCGTCTCTAAGTGGTATAAATGGAAGAAACCATATGACGAGGAACGCTTCAAATGACTTGAACTTTATGAAATTACAATTTGTGTTAAATGGCACTCATAATGATTTGAAAGACATATTGTCTTAAACTTGCCAAGGTACAAATTAGTCACTTCGAAATTAGTGTGAAATTATTTGAGAACAAATTGTTGAAACCATTTTTTGTTGTGTATAATTAACAACAGGTACTTAAAATGGAAATTGTTGAAAAAATTCTCTGGCGTCTCCTCAAGTTCATCCTTAGTTCTTGTGGTATATGAAGAAAAAAAGTTTAAGTTTGGTGCTTCAGAATTTTTTCTGAAAGCATTACCATAATTTTATAAAAATATCTCATCAATGTGAACTTATTATGTCATGCCTAACTGGGTTCCCGTTTTTCCTTATATGGGCGAATTGGTTTCAAGTTGTGTTTGCATTAATCGCATACACAATCTGGATCTGACATATATGGACCATCGTTAGAAACTTGGTAATAATATGTGTGGAATCATTACTTTGTTCTCTACCGCTTGATCGATAGGTATATATATATAATATATATACATATTAAATTTTTCAATATTTTCATCGGACATAACTCTGCTTTCATTCATGAAGTTATTTTTAAGCCATCCATAAAGTTTCTTTTCACAAATAAAATTTTTTCAAACATAATTATGAATTGAAACGTTTTGTATGGGACACTGCCCCTTGTTTTCCTCCAGGAATTTTTTAGCCACTTTCAGTCCGAAATATTGTAGAAAAATACCTTTATTGTTCGGATGAACTCCTAGGGCTCTTGCAATGTTGTCGTATCTGCTACCAATTCGGAAAAAAACAATTGTCACCAAATTCCCAAAAAATCATAAAAATCCAATTAGTGCGGTGAATGAATTCATTTTAAGTCGTATGAGTATTTCCTATCGGTAGAATGATTAATAAATATTCGATTAACTTTTAAATTAATCACATTTTACTATAATACAACAAGAGAAGATAATTGTTCGAAAGTTTTTCGCGAAATCGATAGCAGATACAACAATACTACAGGAAAAAATAAAGTTCGTATAATAACAAAAATTCTTTTAACAATTATCCAATCTAACAGTTGAGAGACCCCCAAAAAAAGCTCTAACAAAAAACAGGAAATAGTATTCCGAATTGTGATATTTGAAACAAATTTAAGTATAATATTTTGCGAAGTATAGAAACTATGAGAAAAATTTGCAAGAAAATTAAACATTCCATACCTCGAGAAAAAAATGCCATTTCTCAAAATTATTCGAGGTACAAACCAAGAATAATGAAGAATAGAAATGCACACATGTTTATAATCTAATGATAAACAATTTCCTTGTTATTTCGAAAGGGAACTTGAAATGATTGTAATTATAAATAACAAAAATTGCTTGGCGATTATCTAGGTAGCACATAAAAGTTCGCTTTGCTGCAACGGTAATCATTCTTGCATTATTATCAATGCAACGCCTGGATATTCTTATTATTTTATTATTATTATCACCATTATTATCCATGACTATATCACAACAAGGTCGAATTATACATCACATCATTCACATTCCTTCTTAATTTATTAACATATAATTTGTTATTACGTAACCAGAATCAAACAAAGAATATTATTCAAAAAAATTACATTCCCTGCTGTATACGTATGGAAAATATATGGAGTACCAAACACAATTCCATTTATTTTATAGATATAAATAAAGGAGTGAACGAAGTTAAGAATGCAACTCTCGGAATCTCAACATGAATGCATTCATAAGGAATAATATTTTCGAAATGCGTCGTGTTATTATTTTGAAACTAATCATAACAAATCATTCAGTGGACGTTGAATATGATATATTGATGTCGATATGTTTCTGTCGTCCATAAATTGGTCCATTTGAAGTTATAAATCAATCATACATTCCTACAATCCAGAAAATCAGAATTTTATCCATTTTATGAGCTCATAATTTTTTTTTCAGGAGAAATTCATGACGAAATTATTTTTTTTTACTTCTGTTGGAACGCATTATTGCGAATAAAAGACCAAGAACCATAAGACAAATACTTTTCCACCAAATGTAACAATTTTGAAAGAATCAATTCTTTCGAATGCTGCAGAATCGTGATAATCATCTCCTTATCACGCCTGCAATAAGAGTTTTTTCTGCAGACAGACTCTTTTATCTTGTAGCAAATTTATTGCCCTTTCCAAATATGTGGTCAAATTTGTTGATACTATGAAGAAAACTGATCATTTTAGAGAAAAACTCGAAATACAATGGAACTTCCCTATTATAACGAAAGCGCTAAATCCGCAAAAAAATCGTTATAAATAAATTTCGTTATACAGAAAATTTGTTTCTATTTAAGTTTTAATAAAAGGAGTAGCAGCAATGTTTTTGATTGAACTCTTTTTTCTTTGCTAGAGCTTTTGAGAAATATATTTTCTCTTTGTCAGGAGAACTACAAGAAGAGATAAAGATGGTCTGAGTTCTATTTTCTCTTAATTGATCCATTTAGATTTTATGAACCAAAACGGAATTAATAATTGAAAATCCAAATTTCGATATTTTCAAAATCAGAAGAGTGAATGATGTCAAGTAGACATTTATAATCAAATTTATGTTTAGTTTTTTCATGATCTTCATAAATTCCTCCAGCTCCAACTAACTTATTGATGTTTTTTAAGAAAAACGAACAACTACTATTTATTCTCAATTTCGTTAGTTTACAATCTTTATATAATTTATTTGTTTCCATTACATTATATTGTAGTTCTCCTGACGAAGAAAAAATATATTTCTCGAAAGCTCGAGTAAAAAAAAGAGTTGCTGCTTCCATTATTAAAACTTAAATAGTAACAATTCAGCAAATAATTAAGGATAAATTTGAAAATTTGTTTCTATAGTCGGCAATGTCGCGGTCGACTTCACTTTCATTATTCAAACTTAAGCACTTCCTTTTAGATATTTCGCAGAACTTTCACACTAGTGTAATGGTAAGAATGAAACCAAACAGCCAGGGGTTTTTTTAAAATTGTTTCAGAAGGATCTCTCTGCCCGCCGTAATGATTTAGTTTAAGGTCGGGAAGTACGTCCGGAAAAAATTCGGAAAAAAGCCACCCTTATACCTTCTAACTTTACTCTTTTAATACCCATTAAAATAGTGATGTTCTTAGAATATTTCGTTATAATAGTATATTATTCGATGAGCGGTAATGCAGGTCAAAACACACGCAGATGAATTTTGCACCACGAGCCGTCAGGCGAGTGGTGTAATTCATCAAGTGTGTTTTGACCTGCATTACCGCGAATTGAATACTTTACTTTATCCACGACTTCTTCAGTAAAATTCGAATTAATCTGCATTTAAAAAATTTTGAACAGTTGTCAAAAGCATTGACAACATTTCGTCCAACCGTCAAACCTCTGTACTCTGTAGTCGGGAATCAAATCAGAGTCTCTAACTAATCAAATCAAGTACTTTCGCAACTTCAAAAATTTACGTTTTCCAAAAATAAATCTGGAATGAATCGCTAGAACGTTATCTTGATGGCTGAAATAGATTTCCGGATCGATCCTACTTTTTATTCATTTTTTGTGAACAATTTCTTTTCCTAGGTATTTTTATTAGCGGGAGTTATGGGCGGGTGTTATTATAACACTCGCTTTTCGGTTCATAGACATGTCATTGTTTGTGTTCTAGCTACTATTACACATAGAAATTAGTTTATAGGAGTGGATATAAAGGGAATTTACTTCGTTCGAGGTGTTTTTTTCGACATGGAATTTGGATTCAAGGTGCAGTTTCTTGTACGAAATTCGTTATATAGAGAAATTCGTATACAGACGTTCGTTATAGGGAAGTTTCGCTGTATTATTTGAAATTCAAGAATATTGAAATTGAATTGAAGAATAACTTGCCAATCACTCGTTTAATCATGCCTTGAAGTTTGGCCACTTAAAAGTAGACACTCGTATAAGAACGTTTGTTCTTAGACATTTTGTTTTGGAATTATTATTTTCTCTAATTATCTTAAATTTTCTTCATTCTATTAGCTTTCGCTTTCTTTGTTCTGTTAGTCCTTAGTCATAAGACTTTGCATCAGATTTCTTCTAAGAATTGAGTCGTTTGACAGGCTGGCGCCAAAGCGGACTGACCAGACTATTTCAACACAACTTCTGAATGTATTGTTCGATGAACTAGTTGGTTTATCCTAGCATTAAATCTATGAGCTTAGAACAGATCAAATGACGCCATTTCAGTGGTAATAATGGTATCAGTTTCCCTTCCTGTAAGCACGTGGCTAGAAATTCTATCTAGAACGAAATGCGTATTTAATCTGTATTTATTCCAGTGGAATATTGAATTATTTCCGGTTATCCACACAATGGAATCCGAAAAAGTACCGGTTTTTCCTTTTTTTTCCATACTCCAACAAATAAGAGAACATAACAACAGAATTTTTATAATTACGTTTACCATTTTGCTTTTGATGGTTATGAATATCCGATACAACTTTTATTGATTTAATTGATAGAAAAATTGTGACAGAAGAATGACTTTTAATATACAGTAGAACTTCCCTATGACGAATGTCGGTATAACGAATTGATTTCAAATTCCATGTTAAAAACAACCCTCTAAAGCGAAGCAAATTTCTCTATAACGAAATATTCAAAGAACATCACTCTTTGACATAAGTTTGTCACACGTTTTTATCATTATTCCGAAATTAAATTCGATATTTAGGATGAAATACCACTATTTAAATCTATGGGAGATGATTACCCTTCAGTAGGGTCCTGTAGCGGTCTTAGAAGAACAGAAGATTCGAAAATCATCACTGGAACGCCAGACCTGGTTAAAACACCCTCCTGGCCCAAGAGCAAGAATTACGTATTTTGTATCTGAATATTGAAGGTATTTATTTGAATAGTTTTAAGTTTCAATTTTGTAGAAACGGCGAGGCAGGGTTTTTTCTACTGAGGTTTTTCCCTGTGCTCTGGTATCATACGACAGAATAGTATGGTACCCCGTTTTTACCAACCTCAGCTAGGGACTTTTTGTTTCATGTATTGTATATTGTTAGCTCTCAATTCAAAAAATATATATATATACTCTTTGAATGGTATTGGTAAGAAGGTATAAGGGTGGTTTTTTTTCGAAATTTTTCCGGATGTACCTACGTAATAAATCCCGACTTAAACTGAATCATTACGGCGGGCAGAGAGATCTTTCTGAAACAGTTTTAAATACACCCCTAGCTGTTTGGTTTCAATCTAACCATCACGATAGTGTGAAAGATGTGCGAAAATGTCTAAAAGGAAGTGCTTAAGTTTGAATGATAAATTTAAATTTATCAGTGAATCGCGACATTGCCGACTACAGAAACAAATCTTCCGTATAACGAAATTTCTTTATAACAAACTTTTTTCGCGGATTTAGGGAATTTCTATGCTGTAATTCAATTTTCCACTCAAATTTCGAGGAAAGTGGTAATTTTTCATCGATTTTAATGATTTTATGCCAAATTGTAGATAAATTCTTTGGTATTCGAACAAACTTCATACAAATTTTTCGAAAATGTCTGTAGCCTATTCATACAGGGTGAAAAGAAACTGTTTATTTGCGGCCTAATTTCTTAACACCCTGTGAAACAATTCAGGAAATGTTTAATTTTCACGCTCAGTTCATTACAAAGACAATTCTTCTCGCCATCTTTCAGTTTTTATTTCACCTTGATATCTTGATTTCTTTGGGGATACACGCATTAAAAAAAGATTCGAATTTCATAAACACTCCAAGCTCACTAGAGGAAATTGAAAGTTTTTGCCGAAAATTTAGCATGGGCACATCAAGATGTTTTGAAACAAAAATCGAATCTTTATGTAGAAAATTTATGAAGTAAAACATGAATTAGTAAGTGCTGTTCTCGAGAAAATGAAACATGTGATACTACTCCTCAATAGAGCTTGGAGAGTTCTTAAAATTCCAGGTCTTCATTTGAATACGTATATCTTCATAATAAATCGAGCTATCAAGGTGAGATGAAAACTGATAGATGGCGAGAAGAATGGTATTTTTAATAAAGTGAGGTTAAAAATATACAAATCTCCCGAACTGTTTCACTAGGTGTTTAAAAACTAGGCCACGAATACATGGTTTCTTTTCACCCTCTTTACTATGATTTTCAGAAAACTTTTCTGAAGTTTAACTACAATTTATTGGAATCGGTGAGAAATCACGAAAGTTCTTGGACAACATAATTCATCAAAATTTTAGGTGGCCGAGTTATTGCCGGTGAGTGTATATTGAGAATAAGATTGGCCCCAAGTGAGATCCCTGAGGAACTTCAGATGAAAACTAATGAATGAACAAATGAACCCACAATCCTCGAAATTGTACAAAAATCCTAAGCTTATTCGTTCGTGAGTGTATATGAAAAATGTTCAGGGTGTTCTCTATACTCCCGGAAAATGTGGGAAATCATTCGGATTCAGATAGAACATAAAAAATAAAACGACAAGTTCCCATAATTTTTTTTCCTAGCAACCCCCCCTACGAACATACGACCTCCTCAATGACGCCACTGAAATTCATTTTAGTGGAATAAAATTCAATAACTTATTACTTCTTTCATTATTTTTTTTTCGAAAACGGTTCATTTTATCAACACTGAACAAGAGTACTTTTTCTTTAGCTTAATGTTCAAGTATCCAAATTTGTTTTTTTTAGCACCTTATCATAGGGTGTTAAAAATGTAAGCCTTAAATGAACAACTCAGTCCGCCCCCGGTAAACTGAAGAAGCTAATTGAAATTTGAGTGCGGTGTTTTAAGAGATCCTCAATACTATTAATCATATCAAATTTTCATCAAATTATATCGAGTAGTTGAAAACTTATTCCACTGAACTGGATTTCCAGTGGCGTCATTTAGGAGGTCGTATCTTCGTAGGGAGGCCGCTAGGAAAAAAAGTTATGGAAACTTGTCATCTTCATTTTTTATGTTCTATCTGAACCCGAGAGATTTCCCCATTTTTCCGGGACACCCTGTATGCGAAATATCTCGTTTAGTTTACGCTGATCGTAGCATGGATATTTTCATTATTTCCTCAAACAATCTGAGGAAAAGACGAATTGGCCACAAAATTGAGGATAATATGAAAAATATTAGTTGTTTCTATAGGAGGTATATGTTCAGTATTGAAATACACCGCGTATGAAGAATATTTACCATCTGTTTAAGCCAATATAATTAAAATTCAATACTTGAACTTCAGGTACATTATTAAAATGTACACCACCGCTTTATTGGCGAAGTGGATACCAAGAAACATTTAAGAATTCAAAATTCAGTCACACCTTATGCAAATAAAGCGCGAGATTTACTGTTCAAAGTTGTAATGCCCATTTTACATTCAATATAAGATAAATTTATATTCTAATCTGGTTGCTTAGATAGCTGGACCTTTAAACTACCAGACCAGTTGAGTATACTTCGTAAAAAGCGCAAGTCGTGCTTAAAAACCAACTGAACAACTCAGCCTCAGCGTCGAAGAATTGTTTGTTTGATCTTAGGTAACTTTCTTCAGCCAATCATGAACGAGGTCAACTGGTCATAAGGGGCACAGCACGAAGAAGTCGAAGAACATAGCTGTAGGCTTCCAGAGGCTTAACACGAAGAGTGGGAACAAAGAGAGTGGAAGAAGTTGAAGAACGAAAGCCAGCTTTGCTCTTGGCCTTCCATAAATTGTAACAGCAAGATTATAAATTGTAACATTTCGTCACATTGATATGAGAGACCCGTGATGGGTGATGAACACTTTTTTTGTTGGATCCTCTTTTTTTGATTGGCCACCGAATGCAATTGACGAGTACAATAAGATTGGCTCAAAAAAGGCTTTAAAACACAAGAAATCACTTCCTATTTTGAGCGCTCGTTCTACTTAAACGAGTGCTATATCGTTTTGCCCAAATGCCTGTAATTTTCGAATTTTGAGCCGAAAATGGTCTCAAACGACAATGTTCGACTCCCAGGGGGTCGATTCTTGAATAATGTCGTGTTCGCGAATCGACAAACGTCGACCAACTTAGCAGGTAAGTTGGTCGACAATTGTCGAATCGCCAATACGACATTAATCAAGAATCACCCCCTGATGACGAATTCGTGGTCCAAACTCAATTCTGTCGGGCCGGCCGTAAGCACGATAAATTTTGAGGGAATTGTCCTAGGACCTAGAGACTTGAGATTTTCCCGGTGAGTTCGGTTCCCAAATGCCGCAGTTAAGTTCGTTAACCAGCCAATCGTACCATAAAATGTGGCCATTTAAAATTTTTGTGCCTTAATATCTAAGACAAAACGAAACCAATCGAAATGAAGTCTTGCGGCCACATGCAAGATGCTCATAATAAGCCTCATGCAAAATTTGGTGAATATAGTGTAAACGGAACTATAGAAAATTCAATTGGAATATCGAAAAGAAGAATATTTATATTTTTTCCATAACAAGATATCCGATTCAAGTGGAATTCATTAAGTGAATGAAGATTGATATACTGAATGTTCATGCAAAATTTCAAGAGGATCGCATCATCAAAACCATAGAATTATTTTTTTTCAATTTTCAAGTTTTCACCATATTTCAGATTTTGAATAATTCCCAAAATATTATTCCGATCGTGTTGAGATTTTGCATTTATATATTTAGTGCCAATCTGAAGTCCTATACCAAATTTGACGTGATAGGCTCATTGCTTCACCAATAAACGAGCGCTCAAAGCATCTGCTCAGGGCTTTCCTATTTTTTTTATTTCATTAAATTTCAAGAAAACAAAGCACATCGTCGATGCTTCATCATATTTTTTCCCACCTAAGGTCCCTTTTGATCTTTCATGATCTTGAACCAGACCATTTGAACTCCTGTCATCGCATAAAAAGAAGAAGAACATAGCAGTGTTTAGTTGAAACAAATCACAATAACGAAAGCAATTGAAACTAGATTTAGAATCGAGATTATATCCTTTCTTTACAATTTTTTGAAGTACTAAGCTCCAACAATGAACAAGAGCTCAAAAGCATCTGTTCAGGGCTTTCTTAAATTTTTATGCAATAAATCAACTTGTGAAATTCAATAAGCATTCCTGGAAATATTAGATAACGACAGGAAGACCTGTGAGGATTTGAATTTTTTATCTTATGTTTTCACCATTGGCATTAAACTCAGTTCAAGAGGTTCATGTTTAACAGATTCTAACAGAAATTTTTTTTTACTTCTTTGGTGAAAAGATAAGAATAATAAAATCTCTGACATTTTAACAGGTTTTTCGTGATATCTATTATGTATTTTCAAAATATTCTAATTGAGTTTTCAGTTTTCGAGTAAAAGTTTATTTATAGCATAAAGACGGAAGTGATTTTCCGCATTTTTTAAGCAGTTGGCCACATTTATGGTATTATGGTACCAAGGGCGTAGCCGGGGGGGGGGGGTTTTGGGGTTCAAACCCCCCGAAACTGATTTTTTGTTGCGAAAATAATCTTTCATTTTGCACAGAATTTTAACAGAGAATATGAATTAGAAGACGCATTATCGATGTATTCTTCACTACTCCCAGAAAAAAATAAAAACGTAATAAATCAGAATTTGAATATGGAAAATGTCAATGAACTCCATTTCAAAATCGGCATTAGAATGCTTAGATGAGTGCAATCAGAATATCTATCCGAACATCTACATCCTACTACAAATTTTAGCTACGATTCCAGTATCTACTGCTACTCCAGAAAGAAGTTTTTCCAGCTTGAAGAGAATTAAAAATTACCTGCGCAATTCTTCTAGCGAAACTAGATTGAATGGGTTGGCGCTTATGAATATTCATTATAGTGTGAAAATTGATGAAAATGAAGTGGTTGACCGATTCGCTAGAAAAAAAAGACGGATAGACTTTAACTGAAGGAATTCACCATAAAAAATATTGTTTGTGTTTTCTCACTGTTTCATTTTTAATACCTATTCATATGTTGTTGGCACTTTTTGGAGTAAAACATTAAAAAACTCTATTTAGTTTCAATGAAAGCACACATCCACACTAATTTCATATTGATTCATCCTGTAAGTATTGTTTGGGAAAATAATATGTTTTTTTAAGTTTTTGTTTGACTGAATAAAAATTAAATTCTGAAGCATATTTGAAAAATAGGTTTACCTAACCTAACCAGGAATATTTATGTTGAATATTGTTTCCGAAGTAGGAAAAGGATTATTGAATTCTTAAAAACAACAAATACTTGCTACAGAAAGCGACCCTCACAATTCCCGGCACCTACAAAGTCAATTGCCAAAATGTCAAACCCCCCCCCCCGAAATTAATTCCTGGCTACGCCTATGTACTCTAATAGAGGAGTACTTCTCTATCAGAGGAGTGCCATAAACGTATGTAACACCGTAACACCAGATCTGAAATGTAACAATAATATTACAATTGTAACACCTGGAACATCATTGAACGAAAAGCGTCACCAAACAACTTTCCGAGCTTCACTATCTTGTCGCTAGATGTCACCTTTAGATCTACTTCGAGAAATGATGGGCGGAAAATCAACCTTGTGTATTGTGTCGCAGTACGAGATTTACGACCGATGGAACAAAGGGGTATAGAGTCAATATTCACCTTTATGGGTGTCATTGAAAATGATTTCATGGATTTTGATAGCTGTTGGTTGATAGGAAATGGACAATTCTGAAATTTATTGGTAATTGTTATTGTTCAGATTGATTCATTTTATGGGATAAAACGAATTGATACCTGCTGGTACTCATTCAAATGTATTCTCAACTTATTTGTGAGATGATGTATTGATTGAAGCATAGTTTTTACCGTTAATATGATATCGAAAAAAGTGTTCATTTAAATTTTCGATTAATCGTAATTAATCATAAATGGACCAACAAGGATGACTTTCATGCATTTTCGTTCACGAAAGTTTGAGCGCATAGTAGGCGTTTGTTTATCCATCTGAAGTTGGCAGTATTTGCTGTCATAACGTAAAAAAGTCAACGTTGCCGAATGTACCCGACCTCGTCCGACGAGCTTGCTAGTTATACGAAAACTCTATGCAATATTGACAACATTGCGTATCAATCTGACAAGCGAAATAAACAACATAACCTAAAATTTTAATATACTTACACAGTAGAATATGCCAAATTTCCATGTCCCACCGACGGCTCAAACTTTCGTGAACGGACTATATATTATTCACAGGGTGTTTAAGCTACGAGCCGCAGGAGAGTGGCCTAAATCAACGAGTGAATAATAGTTCTTATAGGCGAGTAGAATACTAAACTTTATACACGACTACCGAATATTTTTCTGAAGTGTTCAACATTTGGTGGCCATAATATGTCGCTTCTTTTACTAGTGTGGAAAAAGTCCGATTGATGTATGAGTAATTTTTTGATGTGATTTGTTAATTTGGACGGAATGGCCATCCATAGGTGCTCTGTTTGATACCATTCCTTGCATTTTGTCTTGAACGAGGACGAGATTAGCTCCGAAGTATGAGTTTAATATTGGTTGATTCAAATCGATTCATATTATTTTCTGCTTCCACTATATTAATAATTTTAATGTTAATACCACAAACAATGCGTTTTTTTACTTCAAAGTCGACCCTTTATAATTTCCATAAATTCGAAATAACTACCCGGAACAGGAAGACATCGTCAACCCTTCACTCCATTACAACCAATCAAAATTAGCCGCAAAAAAAGAACTAAAACTCACCTTGAGGGCGCAGAAAATGCAGGAATCTGCCATGCAAGCATGGCCCATCAGGTCCCTAAAGCTCCGTCTAAAGATGTCCAGATGCCACAGCACCTGCAATCAAAATGGCACGTGTTAACATATGGCAGGCCAACGTTTCCAATCAAGATATCGATATTTACTGGCCAATTTGCTCAATCCTAAACGAACGACATATGGGGTAGGTAAGATAAAAAAGAACATGTTCATTGATCAAACAAATCTGCATTTTCCAGTTACCATAAGTGACGAGGCTTGAGCTTTCCAACAACCTTTAGAGGGAAGTCGATACAATTCACTACATAATAAATAGGGGAGTACCATAATAGGGGCTAAATACTTGAAAAAAAACCGAAAATCACTTCCTTTTTATACAATTAATAAACTTTTCCGCCGACCTCAAAATAAAAGGTGATTTTAATGTGTACGAAATTGATCATTAATGACCCATTTTAATGCTCAGTTTCTGCTATTTTGATGTGCAATCCTCATGGCAACCGTTCAGTAAGTATTCAGAAGCACCACGAGAAATTTCAAAACTTTACTAGAATATAGATATATAGAAATTTTATTATGTCAAATGTAAGTATTGTGCAAAATGAGAATGTATTTCAATCTAGAATTCATACACAATTCATATTGAGATCTTCAGAAAAACCTTGTAATCAACTCGGTTATTAATCGAGCGACTAATGGTCTTGAACTATTAACGCGTTCGCTCCGCTCAAGCGTTAAAATATCTTGACCAAAAGCCACTGTCTTTAATAACCTAGTTGATTAAATAACTTTTTATTCGATAGCTTAAAACTCAGTAAGCATATCCTGGAAATGTTATATGTCCTGTGAGGATTTCAATCATTTCTTAATTCTTTATTTTCACCATTGACATTAAACAAACTTATTTTTGAACTCAATGCCAGATTCAAACATAAATTTCTTTGTTTATCAACATTGGTGAAAACGTAAGAATTAAAAATTTATTGAAATCTTCACAGGCTATCGTGAATTTTAAGCTTTCGAAGTTGATTAATTGCATGAAAAATATTAAGAAAGCGATCGGAATAAGTTTATGGAAATGATTCAAAACTGAAATATATAAAAACTTGACAATTAAAACAATAAAATTTTTTGATAATGATGATACGATCCTCTTGAAATTTTGGTTAAACATTCAGTACATCAATCTTCATTAACTTTATAAATTTTACTCCGGATGTCTTGTTATGAAAATATGAAGGTTCTTCTTTTCAATATACCAATCGAATTTTCTATGGTTCTGTTTACACTATGGCCAAAAATTATGCATGCTATTTATTATGAGGATCTTGCATGAGGCCATGAAATTTCATTTCGATTGGTTTCGTTTATCATAAATCATTTGCCGCAATGAATACATTGTGGCAAGTTGCACCACCCTATTGAAACCAAACATTGTCAACAACAATACCATCAAGAGCGGGCTCAGAATATCGGTTATCATAGTACAATGTCTCCACTGACTGTTTCGAAGAAATGTGGGCCAATAATGCCGCCGTTCCACAAGCCACACAAAATACGTGTTGGCGCATCAACAAAGAAACCAGTCACAAGCGATAAACTCTCGTTTAAAAGGCAGTGTTGGTTCTTCATTGCGACTTCTTTGTAGAAATCAAATTTTCAATAAATTCCAATGTTGCCCAAGCGTAAATAGAATAATTTCGTAGAGGGAGGAGATAATGTAGTGAATTATGTGACATAATAAAATTACATGAATATTGTTAGATTCGAAAAAACCGGCCCGGCGGTTCAAATTTTAACCGACAGATGGCCCATTCTTCATAAGTGTACCTACAAGACATTTCACTCAATAAAAATCAGTCAAGAAAAACAAACCATGCTCGGGATTCACCTTTAAATTGTAACAACCGCTACGATGACTCACGTTCACAGTCACTTGTTTTAACAGTGGAACAATTCACTTCCGCTCTTCCGAATGAAAACTGAAAACTGACTCCCTGCCCTGAATTATTCATCCCTCTGTCTATCCCAATAAAAATATCCGTTGATGATCGAAGCATGCAGGTGTAACGAACCAACCCCCTTTAAAGCAGATGCGCCTGTCAATTATTAGGGGTGAATCACATGATTTAAGGTTAAAATTGGCAGAAATAAGGTGGATGAGATATTTTGGAAACTTTATACAGGGTGGCTCAAAGTTTAAGGAATATGGAGAGTACAGAAATATTGAAAATTTGTATTCCTGTGCAGGAAACACTGTTCTATCGAACCAAAATAGTTTCAAAGCAGTGGTTTATTAGATATTTGTATATTATAGCATTCTTATAGATTATAGTACATCAGCCAGTGCCTGTTTTTCATAATGATTACAACAATCTGAATATTTGTGAGTAGCTTCATTTAGACGAGACGCCCAACTTTTTCCTCAACGAAAATTCTCGATAGTGAGGGCTAATACAGTATGGAGGCATCAAAAGTGTTAACTGAGTGAATTTTCAAATTTTGTTATTTTTCGTAAATGAATGTCGTAACTGATACTTTTTTTTGAATTGAATGCAAATTATGTGTTTCATTTGTTCTTAAAAATAGACTTCTGAAATCCATCAAACTGAAACAGTTCCGTGACAATCAATGAATCAATTAACGTTATATGTTAATTAGAGAAATTAATGGAAAGACCATTACATGTATAACAAAAACAATTAATACACACTTTCTTCCTCCAGCTTAAATGATTTGATTTATCGCTTAATCTTTATTTTCCACATATGAATTCAACTAAAAATTCATGGTTCACATGACTATATTGTAGAGAAACTCAAACGATCAATGCATATCAGGTAATTTCACGTCAACAGTACCATTAATGCTATCAAATGAAAAAACCTATGTTTGAATAAACAGGAAATGCCCATTTAAGGAAAATGTATAGTTTTCGTACAGAAGGTTAATCCTACCATAAGTCATTCAATAACTCGCCAATATACAGGGTGTCCCAAAACTCGACGTCAACCCGGAACCGAGTGAAGAAGAAAGTAATGCTGGTTGTCAGAAAAATATAAAAACAAATCTAAGTTGCATGATTTTAAAATAATGAGCATTTAAAAAAACACGCAAAATTCCACACCCTGTGACAGTCTTTTCGCTCCTGTTGCCACAAATATCAACTTTTTCCAACTTTTTTTTTCGCTGTGTAACCTTGAATAATGCTTGTCCTCGTGCTTGTCTAAACTGTAATCAAGATTTGGATACCAGCTGCTCTAGGTTTCATAAAAATAGGGCCTGCTTCTCAGAAAAAAACTCAAAATAAACAATTGCCTAGTTTCAACTGACTGAATTGAAAAAAAATGTACTACGCAAGTTTGGCATGTTTTGTCAAAAGTTGGCGCATTTGGTAAGGATTCTAAAATGGTATATTACTTGTTAAATTGTAGCTGCTGTAGTTCAAATTTATTTTCGATTGCCTTTGAATACACTTCTTCTTAAACTGCTTCCCAGTAAAAAAGTTCAATGGATTCAAGTCCGGTGAACGGGCTGGCCATGAGATGGAACCAAAACGTCCGATCCATCTTCCGGGAAAAAATGTTAACAGAAAAAAAAATTTCCAGGTTACACAGCAAAATAAAAGTTGGAAAAAGTTGATATTTGTGGCAACAGGAGCGAAAAGACTGTCACAGGGTGTGGAATTTTGCGTGTTTTTTTTAATGCCTATTATTTTAAAATCATGCAACAAAGATTTTTTCAATATTTTTCTGACAACCAGCCCTGCTTGCCTTTTCACCCGGTTCCGGGTTGACGTCAAGTTTTGGGACATCCTGTATGTAGTAGCATAAAAATGATAGAATAATTCGTTAAATAAAGTGATGACTCAATCAGCAAAAATTTCAAAAAATAACGAGTAGTTGAGATAAACAGAACGCACCTGAGAAAGAGAAATGTCCATATTCTTTCACGCCTATATGAATGAAAGATAATAATTAAAATTTTAAATCACAAGCATTTCTCAAGGCCTCATTCATTACTTCACAGCATTAATTCCAGATGAGAAATCACTATTTAATCACTATAATATTTTGCGTAGCTCTGCTATTTTCCCTTCCTTTATTAAAGGCATCTGTACTCGAATCAAGATGATGTTTGAACTACACGAAGGGAAATTATAATAAATTTACATTTATTATTAATCATGATAATTTCAATTATTTAACCACCAGGTAGTTTTTTTGATTATTGCAGTTCGTTTTGTTATTTTGAAAAATTGATTTGTTGAGAATTCAAACAATTATACCTCTCTTATTTATTCTGTCACTGACGCCGGTGTATAAATATTAGTTTCCTGGCTTATATAAATATGAATAATAATTGTTCATTAGAGCGGATAAAAATTTGAATCCTTTCCTGTGACAATTTTCGAGTTGGGGGAGTAAATATTTCTAGTAGATGATGAATTTCCGTCAATACAGGAAACTAAATATGTGTTAAAAAGATTAGTAGCGGTTGAACGAACGGTTATTACATTAAAAATATATTATATTTTCGTAACAATGGTGTTTTTGTTGGAAATCATCAAAAAAAAATTATTGAAAAGGGCAATGATATTTCTGTGCATTTCATCAATCAAGAGTTGCGTGAAAAGATAGTGAGTATTCTGTGAAAATCTAAAACATTTATATTTACAGTGTGTTTGGCCATGACTAAGCGATAATTTAAGGTCATCAAATATACCTAATATTATCGACAAAAACACCCAAACTTGGAAGTTTACCCCCCTAGTTTTAGAGTAGCCCCCATTTTAAATTTACTTTTTTATTTTCGTTGACCCTTCCAAATGATATCGATTTTTTTGGACATAAAGGTTTTACAGATGTGAAAAAAATGTTTTTTGAAAGATGATACTACTACTTTCATTGAAGTATAACAATATAAAAACATTCAACTTGAAACCGCCATAAAAAATTCTTCAAAAAAGTTCAGAGTGAAAATA
This sequence comes from Propylea japonica, assembly GCA_013421045.1. Taxonomy (NCBI): domain Eukaryota; kingdom Metazoa; phylum Arthropoda; class Insecta; order Coleoptera; family Coccinellidae; genus Propylea; species Propylea japonica. Next base: position 50,262,830 of record CM024244.1, on the reverse strand, counting down.
TGTACTGATTTTCTCAGAAAATCCGCAATACTACAAGAACTAGCTACAAAACAACACTCACATCATTTCTGTATGTTACATAATTTGAGAGTTATTGGTGTTCGAACATGACCCTTATGAAAATTGATAAAATAAAAAAAAACCTCAGTACTGTACTTTCGATAATTTTCAATGATCAAACAAACAAATTAATCATAAAAATTGCTAAAAATGGCCGCCTCTGCTCTGTAGACAGGCAAAGCCTTCATGACGACCAGTCTTGTGTTGTTTGCTCGCGTAGTGATCATGTTCGAGCAGCAATAACTCTCAAATTATGTAACTTACAGATATGATGTGAGTGTTGTTTTGTAGCTAATATCCTTGCGTGTTAAATCATTGAAAAAAAATATACTTCAATGTGGTAGTTTTTGTATTATGGTAGATTTACTAAGATAATCAGTACATATTTTTACTATGAACTTTTTTGAAGAATTTTTTTATGGCGTTTTCAAGTTGAATGTTTTTATATCGTTATACTTCAATGAAAGGTGGTTGTATCATCTTTCGAAAAACAATTTTTTCAAATCTGTAGGACCTTTATGCCCAAATAAATCGATATTATTTGGAAGGGTCAACGAAAATAAAAAAGTAAATTTAAAATGGGGGACACTCCAAAACTAAGGGGGTAAACTTCCAAGTTTGGGTGTTTTTGTCGATAATATTAGGTATATTTGATAACCTTAAATCATGACCAAACACACTGTATAACATAAAAATATCAATGACAATTACTATTCATAGAAGCTCTCGAAAATTAAAATATTGCATCAATTCAAAAACTCACAGATGATCAAGAAGATCACAAATAATCTATTACTATATTTACTGTAGATTGAACGACTTATAACATTATATTAGTTGTAATAAAGCTATTCATGAAGATAAATGACGATACAAGTAATAAAATTGAACAACGAACTACAATCCAAACGGCAATATAGAAAGTTTCAAGAACACATAAAACTTCATAATGTGCTTTCCCATGAACGATCATAATAAATCAATTCAATTGTGTTTTGTTGGGTCTATTGTTTTCCTCATTGCTTATTATTTATTCTTTATCCAGTTTGGGAGAATACTTTGGTAGAATTTTTTTGCAATAATCGTTAGGTAAAGAGTTGAGTAAATCCAAAATGATATACATTTTTATACCCAAAATGGACTGATATTGAAGAAAAAATGGGAAAAAGAACTTTTCGCATACTCAAAATACATTAACGTCAAATCTAGACACCCTGTATTACTACAGAGTATACAGGGGTTCCTCAATGAAGTTTCAAGCGCTTGGCAAAACAATATCGATCGAATTTATTCAAGAACTCTTGAGATAATGATATCAATTTTTGCATTAAAAATACAGTAAGAGCATCTAATTTTATAATCGAAAAAACACGTTGCTAAGCTATTTCATGAGTAACAGATTTTTTTTATGTACAGGAATTAATTTGACAACAACTGTCAAGTTTTGCCGCGGGTTAACTCGAAAAACTGCTGTCAGCTGCTGCGAACAGTTTTTCCATCTAGAAACCATTTGAAATTAGAACGAAGGAAATAACTTTAAAAAAATAATTAATACACAACACATACAGACGCTCTTTGTGAAAGTGATAAAAAGAATTTTCATTATAATCAAAAGAGCGTGTACAAATTTTCATGTTAAATACTGAAATAGCATCAAGATATTTATAAAAAAAAATTTTCTAGACAATTTAAGATATCTTATAGTTCAATGTAGAAATCAAACGAAAAATTCTGTGGAATCAACGATATAAAACAGTATAGATATCACGAAAACGAAAAACACAATTGAAATCAAGAAATTCTGGCAAATATAAGGCACACACTTTGATGGCTCGTAAATTGAAAAGTATAAACAAATCCAGAACAATAAAATCTTGACAATCTGATATAAAGGGATAAAAAAACAAGAAAAACCTAACTGTCTCCAATATTGTTTAGCTTGTCACTGAACTTTAATTGAGCTTCAATGTGTCCATACAAAAAATCTCAAAATGAAAAACAGGTTCATACAAAAGGTCAACAGGTTGTTCGTTTGGAACACATGATCCTGGGCCGTTTAAATCATAACCAAGTGTTGATTTGACAACTCACTGTGACATTTCAAACAGACAATCAACATCAAAACCAATCATAACAGAAAAGTTGAAACTGCAAACAAACCATAGTGCTTTAGTCAACCTCCAGAAATCTCCGACTTAACTCAAAGGTCTTAAGTCAACATGGCAGCCATAAAACAATACGCAGGGCCAACAACACGCGAACAAAAACAAACAAATCCAAGCCTACCTTCGAAATCTGAAACAAAGCTCGGGCCTTGGACACTTTTCCCTTCGTCATCTTGCTATACACCTCAGGAAAATCGTTTTTCCATTCAGTTTTCCCAGAAAACCGCCAATTTCCACATATTTTACCCAGCAAACACAACTTTCAGACACTGGTTCGCGCACAAAATACTGAGAGGCTTCGTGAAGCGACCACAAAAGCCGGTCGGGCGAGCTCACTCTACCTGCACAGGTGTAACGGAGTGAGATCCGTGCTTCGGGGGGGCCAGGGGGATCTCAGCTCACGACCGGGGCTAACGTCTTGGTGCTGGTACCGACGAATAGCGGGTGAAGAGGCCCTTGAAATTGGACGTGTGTTGTTTGGTCTCGGAGACTAGCCGAGGTGATATGGAGAGAGATTTCTTTCTTGTCAGATAAAAAGTGAAATGTTATTATTGACGAGAGATGATTGTTTTGTAATCATGGATGGTTGTCTAGTAGGGACATTTAACAGATAACGCTATAGACGGTATACAGGGTGTTTCAAAATAAGGTATTGGTTTTTCGAAAATATTTTCGACACCGCACACAATTTTCCTCTACTTTTTTCAATTCAAAATTATTTTTAATTTTCACCAGTGGCGTCCGTACAGACTGTCCAAATAATTGAGTGAAAATTTTAATTCTAATTAAATTTTTTTTGTAATACTCAATACTCAATTCTCTTGAATTGAGAGCTAATAAAATACAATACATGAAACAAAAAAGTCCCCAGCTGAGGTTGGTGCAAAACGGGGTACCATACTATTCTGGCGTATGAAACCAGAGCACAGGGAAAAACCTCTGTAGAAAAAACCCTGTCTCGCCGGTTTTACAAAATTGAAACTTAAAACTGTTCAAATAAATACTTTCAATATTTAGACACAAAATACTTAATTCGTGCTCTTGAGCCAGGAGGGTGTTTTAAACCGGGTCTGGCATTCCAAGTAATGATTTTTCGAATCTCCTGTTCTCCTAAGTCTGGCCTTCCAAGTGATGATTATCGAATCCTCTGTTCCTCTAAGACCCTTACAGAACCATTCTGAATAATCATCCCCCATAGATTTAAATAGTAGTATTTCATTCTAAATGTCGAATTCAATTTCTGAAAAATTATGAAAAACGTGTGACAAACTTATTCCGAGGTGAGATGTAGAGAGATTTCTTTCTTGTCCGATGAAGAGTGAAATGATATACAGGGTGTTGCAGAATAAGGTACCGTGAATTTAAAGAAAAAATGGTGAAGTTTTCAAAAATAATCATTTTTCATTAATATCTACAATACCACTTCAGATATTTCAATGAAAATTATCATACATATAATATGAATCAAAAGGCATTTTTTAATGTATAGCTTTTTTTTAATTCCACCAGTGGCATTCGTGAGTAATTTGACTTTTCTATTTTGACAGAAATTGATGTAACGCCACAGATTTTTCCTGAAATAAAATTGTTTCTGAAATTTCCAATCATTCCTCATTAAAGTTGATCTCTTGACTTTTTTACTCCGATGCACGGTTTTCGCTTTAAAAAATAAAAACCGTTTCTGTGTATGATCATAACAATATCGTTTTTACATACATATGACGATATCACCATGCAAAATACAGATTTATTTTTTTTTATTCTAAGAAAAGTCAGTGGCGTGCCAGTGACTGTCTGAATAATATTTGAGGCTTTGTTAATGGGGTCGGCACTGGTAAACTTTAACCACCCTGTAACTTAAAAGGTAAGACCTTTAGGACATATAGTCCGTTCACGAAAGTTTGAGCGCATAGTAGGCGTTTCTTTATTTATCTGAAGTTGGCAGTATTTACTGTCATAACGTAAAATAAAGTCAACGTTGCCGAATGTACCCGGCCTCGTCCATCGAGCTTGCGAGTTTCAGAGAACTCTATGCAATATTGACAACATTGCATATCAATCTGACAAGAAAATAAACAACATAACCTAAAATTTTAATATACACAGTGGAATATGCCAAATTGTCATGACCAACCGACAGCTCAACCATATGAAAGTTTTTTTCTTGAAATGGCCCAAAAATCACCCCCATAAATATTGATGTTCAATTAGATAACACTATGTATTTTTGGAACGCTTTTGCTCTACAAGGTTTGACAGAAAGAATAGATTTGTCACAGAATCAGATAAATATTATTCGTTCTTTGTCATTACTTTGACCATCATAGCTCCAAATTTGATATGTATCTTGAAGAGATAGACAAAGACTCAAATCACGAACATTTCCCTTTTAAAACCAATAATTATAAACCGATTTCGGCCAAACGAAATGTAATATAACAATGGTACAACCGATTGTAAGCGAATGGAACGTTCTGTTCTCCGTCTTTCCACAAGTTTCTCATATTTCGTTGCAGTTTCAATTTCCGACAACAATCATTTACTGAAAATAATCTCGGTTTGCGTCGAGAGATATTTATCGCACATTGAATTCGCCGGTGAACGGGTGTGATTTTTCGTTACGTGGTCTATTATGGGAGCAGGAACTTTCATTTGTAACCTAGATTATATTAAATTCAAGATCAGACAGACAGTAGTTTGGACACGACGTCGAACTATTGGGGTAAAATCTGTTGAAATTTCTAGTATCTGGTTATAATATTTTATGATAAGATTGGTATGACGTCACATCATTGTCTATGAAAGTGAAATGAAGCATAGATCAGTCAAAAAAAACCACTGATCACCTTTCTTCAAGATAGCAGCTGGGAGTGAAAATATAAAGAATAGAATAATCGGTCACTTCTAAATTCATGAATGAAATCCGTTTGTTTATTATTAACTCCCAGCAGCCATATTGAAAGGCTGATCGTGACAGATCATTGGATTGTAATATTTTTCACCATGGTGTTACAACAGAGTTCTGAGTACCAGCATATATATAATAAAAATAATAAGAGAGCTTGAACTTCAGATCGAAAGGCAGTGGGAAATGTCTAGTACCAGAACCATTCCCATTCTCATATCAACCTCAAGGAGCTAGATTTGGATGAAAACCTTCACAAATAGTCTAAGAGCCTGTGAACCCCAGACCTTCGTTATTTTATAAAAGCTGAAAACTTGTCTACGCATGCTCCCAACACAGGTAAGAACGATGGACCATTATGAAGTTTGGGTTACCCTGGCTTTGGCGGGTGAACGGTATTGAAGGGGTGTAAAATACTGATCTAATTTCGTCAAATTATAAAGTGTGATTTTTTGATATTACTTTCAGAATATCATTAAAAATCACGTCATCAATTGCCAGACACTTACTATAGTGGCAACCCCTTGCCAGACACCCTTAATGTTCATTAAATTATATGTAATTCTACTTACGTTATAGTATAAAAGCTGTTTTTTATTTATAATACTTGGGTAATAATTAGATAATGTTTCCTCATTAGCCGGACATTTTTGATAATGCCAACCCTTTGCCAGACAAGCTTGTAGTTTAGCTACAGGTGAGAGCGCGAGACAGTATATATGAGTGGGTGCGAGTGAGACGGCATGATTATAATGACTTATGCAAATGAATTTTTTGGTACAGATTTATATAACCAATCATTCATGTGAATCTCAAAAACATCTGAAGAAAAGACACTTGATGCTACAACTAAATAAAATTGTTAAAAGAATAATTTAAAATTTTTAACAATTTATTTAGTTGTAGCATCTAATGTCTTTTCTTCAGATGTTTTTGAGATTTACTTAAATGATTAAATCTGTACCAAAAAATTTATTTGCATTAGTCATTATAATCATGCCGTCTCACTCGCACCCACTCATATATACTGTCTCGCGCTCTCACCTGTAGTTAAACTACAAGCTTGTCTGGCAAAGGGTTGGCACTATCAAAAATGTCCGGCTACTGGGGAAACATTATCTAATTATTACCCAAGTATTAGGTATATATAAAAAACAGCTTCTATACTTTAACGTAAGTAGAATTACATATAATTTAATGAATATTAAGGGTGTCTGGCAAGGGGTTGCCACTATAGTAAGTGTCTGGCAATTGATGACGTGACTTTTAATGATATTCTGAAAGTAATATCAAAAAATCACACTTTATAATTTGACGAAATTAGATCAGTATTTTACACCCCTTTAATACCGTTCACCTGCCAAAGCCAGGGTAACCCAAACTTCATAGGTCCATCGTTCTTACCTGTGTTGTGAGCATGCATAGACAAGTTTTCAGCTTTTATAAAATAACGGAGGTCTTGGGTTCACGGGCTCTTGCTCTAAAAGTAATACAAAAAGAGTACTTCACGGTACTGCTAGAACGGAAGGAAGTTTTTAAGTCGCAATGGACACCAGGAATAACCATGGAGGGAAAAATTGCAAGACCGACTACCAGGACATCAACCTAGAAATCCAGGACCAAGCAACGAAGGACGAACAACCCAGGAGCCAGGAGAAGAAGAACACCGAAGACCTCAGAGCTCAATCCCCCTGATACTTGTTATCCGGGATGAGTGAATGTTCCCCTTAGTAGGGAGTGTGATAGCCGATCGCTAGGGGGTGTGAAAAATCACACCCTTTGTAATAGGTTCAAGTCGAGAGAGAGCTTGAATTTCAAATCAAAAGGCAGTGGGGAATGTCTAGTACCAGAACCATTCCCATTCTCATATCAACCACAGGAATTATTCCAAAAAGCCTCCAACGTCAAGGAGCTAGATTTGTATGAAAACCTTCACAAAAAACAGTACTTCTCATTTCTTATGATTCCCAGAGTATAATTCCGATCGTGCTGAGAATTTGTATTCATATACTTAGCATGAATCTTAAGTCCTATACTTACAAAATTTTGAGGTAATAGACTCATTGCTTCACACCAATGAACGAGCTCTCAAAAGCTCAGCTTTCTTGAATCATCTCTCTATCTGCATAACGGAAAATGAAGATTGATTTTCTTTGAGCAAATTCCTAAGACGAGAGTAGTTCAAATAAAAACGTGACTTTTTGATTTTCAGGCACAATATTGAGGGGAGAACATTCCCGATTTTTTTGTTGTTGGGTAGATTTTTCAGGAGTAAGGGAACACGTTGGATTGCCTCATCGACCCTCTTGGTGTCCACTGTGACGATGTTTGAGCAAGAGTCAATTGCGCAACGTATTATTCTTTCCACTCCTTACTTGCTTGTTCAGACTCTGGGGTGTAGTGGTGCATCCATGTTTCATCACATGTGATAATGTGAGTGAGAATTGGTCTCCTTGTACCTGAGATCGTGCAAGAAGACGTCCACACACCTGGAAACGATGCGATTTCTGGTCAGCTGTGAGAAGGCGAGGAAACCACCTGGCGCAACCCTTACGGTACCCTTGCTCCTCTGTGATTATGGAGTAGGTGCTCCCATAACTTATCTCGACCTAACTTGCAATTTCAGAAGTGTTACGACGTCTGTCGTCTTCAATAAGCTGTCGAACACTTCTGATGTTGTTCGCTGCGGTCATGGCTCTCATTTTCAACACAATCACGACCCTCCACAAACTGTTTATGCCATGCAAACACTCTGTCTCGCGACAGTTTCTCTTCTCCGAACATCGGCAGTCAATCTCCTCAAGATTTTGGACAGTTTCACGCCTTCTGCAGTGAGAAACATGATAACAACACGTTGCGCAATTGACGGAGGGACCTCTTGCTCAAACATCGTCACATTGGACACCGGGAGGGTCGATGAGGCAATTCGATGTGCTTCCCTTACTCCTGACAAACCTATCCAACAACAAAAAAATCAGATATGTTCTCCCCCCCCTATTGTGTCTGAAAATAGAAAAGTCTCGTTTATATTTGAACTGCCCTCGTTATACTCGAGAAGCCATTCTTTTGCTTCTACATATTTTTTTCCTATCAAAAAGCAACGTACAATCAACGAACAAAATTTCAATTCAAGAGCTGAAACTCTTTCAATGCTGCCAACAATTAAAAGCACAAACGTCTCAAATTCAAAGCGTCATATAAGCGACTCTCTTTATACCCTTTAACTAAGAAATTTGTGAATTAAAACAACATTTCCGGTCTTCTAGTCAAGTTTTTCCTTAACACGATAAACTTTTAATTACGTCTCCATGTCAGGGTTAGAATCAACATAATTCGTAAAGGCATCGTTCCTTCGTCCACAATTTGAATATAATACGAATTAATATCGCGCCTTATTACGGTGTAAAATTAGAAGTAGATGTGGGAAAATTTAGCGATGCGTGTCTTCTTCCATACTTCTGTGGGTATCCTACGTTTCATTCTTCGTTCCATGTGAACCAAGCCATTTCTTCAGGTTTATGAGAACCATGGCGAGGCGCCAATCTTCGATCTCCAAGATTCTGAATGTTTCGCTATCTTGTTCCGATCGGATGATACTTTGCGTGCAATATATCATTGCTTCGTTGGTGTGAGAAATGAAATTGCTGCCGTCATCGTTGGTATCAATCATTGTAACACGAAACGATTGAAGATGGTACACGAGAAGCTGACGATGATCTAGCTGTCTATGGGAGTTCAAATTTGCTGATATTCTCATTCGAGGGTCGGTTGATATATCTCATTTCAACATATAATAAGGGTTTTCCAATAAGAGGTGTTATTTTGAATAGCCCGCTATTTCGGTAGATGTCACGTTTGAAGCTGTCATTTTTTGACATTTGACAAGTAGAAACTATGCCATTAATAAAAATGGAACGATACACGTTTCAAGAACGCATTGAAATTATTAAAATTGACTATAAAAATGGTGAACGTTTGGCAGAGACGGTTCGTAAAACTTGAACATTTTTGGGTTGTCGTGAAGCATCTTGTCGGACCGCAATAAAGAAATTGGTGGAAAAATTGGAGCTGTTAGGACAAGTTAGTGATGTGAAGAATAAAACCCGTGCACGTCGCTCAAGAACCGCCGCGAATATTGCTGCTGTAGCCGAAAGTGTTGAAGAAAACCTAGGTTTGTCCATTCCTCGTCGTTCTTTGGAATTAGGCATTCCACAAACATCATTACATCGTATTTTGCATAAAGATTGGGGTCTTAAGGCTTAAAAGTTAAGTTAACACCGTAATAGGCGATATTAATTCGTATTATATTCAAATTGTGGACTAAGAAACGATGCCTCTACGAGTTATGTTGATTCTAAACCTGACATGGAGACGTAATTGAAAGTTTATCGTGGTAAGAAAAAACTTGATGATAAAGGGGACTAGAAGACCGGAAATGTTGTTTCAATTCACCAATTTCTTAGTTAAAGGGTAGAAAGAGAGTCGCTAATATCACGCTTTGAATTTGAGACGTTTGTGCTTTTAATTGTTGGCAACACTGAAAGGGATAAAATTTAGCGTCAGCAGTATTATATGGTTCTCTGAGGTAAATACAAATGTGACATAATGAATTCTATTGAAAAAAGTGCCTGTATAATGTTTTAGTTTCATATTTATAACTTCAGTAATAAAGAAGTTATGAGAACTTTTCAATTTTCTCTTATAGCTCGAAAACGGTTTGACTTGAAAGGTTGCGGTTTTCACCAAATGACTTCTCTCGAAAATAGAGCCCAAAAATGTGCCACTCATTTTGTTCTAGCTCCTCGGGTTCTGAAATACTCTCACTAGACAACGAATTTAGGACTCCTGGTACATTGCATTTTGCTAGGGAAAATATTGTAGAAGCAAAAGCATGGCTTCACAAGTATTATTAGGAATTTGCTCAAAAAAGATTAATCTCCATTTACTGGTATGCAGATAGGGCAAGAGATGATTCTTTTAACATTCATTCAAGAAAGTTGAGCAGATGCTTTTGAGAGCTCGTACATTGGTGGAGCAATGAGGCTAACTCAAAATTTTGTATAAGGCTTGATATTTATGCTGAGTATATGAATGCGAAATTTCAGCACGATCGGAATTATATTCTGGAAATTATTCAAAAAATTAAATATGTAAAAAATCAATATTTAAAAAATGGTATTTTTATGGTTCAGATGATGCGATGCTCATCAAATTTTGTATTTTGTAGATTCTTTTTTTCAATATTCAATTTGAATTTTCTATGCTTCTGTTAACACTATGGCCACAAAATTCTGCCTGAGGCTCATTATAAGTATCTTGCATGCGGTCGCAGAATTTTATTTCGATTGGTTTCGTTTTGTCTGAGATATTGAGGAACTAAAATTTTGAATGGCCATATTTTATGGAACACCTTGTACGATTTGGCTGGTTAACGAACTTAAGCGAGACATTTGGAACCCGAACTCATCCTGAAAATTTCAAGTCTCTAGGACAATCCCTCCGAAAGTTATTGTGTTAACGGACGGCCGGACGGGCCCCACGGACAGAATTGAATTTGACCACGATTTTGTCATCAGGAAGTCGAACCCTATCGTTTGAGACCATTTTCGGCGCAAAACTCGAAAATTACAGACATTTGGGCAAAACGATATAGCACTCTTTTAAGTAGACCGAGCGCTCAAAAACGTGTGACAAACGTAGGTCAATATGGACATTCTATAGTGTGTAGAATGAATAGATGAAAATTAAATTAACAGGCAGATCGTTGATGAAAAGTAAAAAAAGGAAAGGCCCATGGACGGATCCCTGTGGCGCTCCGAGACTCAGATAGAGTTCGTCAGATAGAGTTTTGAACTTTAACATAAGTGGATCTGCCTTCGTGATAATTTTGGAGCCAACTCAAAAATACACTCTGGAAGCCCAAATTATAACACTTATCGATTATAAATTGAAAGGGTAGACTGTCGAAAGCTCGTGAGAGATCAAATTTTTTTTTCATGTGAACCAAGCCATTTCTTCAGTGGTTAATATAGACATAATAGATGAAAATTACCAAAGGTATTGAAACATGAAAAATCATTTTCAGAATATGACCAACCATGCAAAATCAAGTTTTTTGTCAAATATTGTCACTCCTTGTCATCCCATTTGTTTTAATAACTTCATCATAAATAAACACCACACCTCCAGCTCTTCCTATACATGAGCAAAAATTCTTTCTCTTTCAGCTCTACCACGACCAAAATATTCTCCTGATATAAGAATGATGTCGTCAAACCCGTTTTGTACATATATCATGTCGCAATAATCTTCTTTACATGCTTGCCCGTATAAGAGAAGGAGTTTTGGTGAAAACGCTGTCTCATAATTCTTCTGATAAGACTGGTTCAATATCTTCCACGGCCTAAGAAACAGGCTATGGAACTGGGACGAGTGACAAGAGGTCAACAGTTGAAGAAGCCAAGAAGCGTGCTTCGCTTGGCGTACGTGAGAGGCGCTGCTTTCAGGCTGTGTGGAACTGAAAGAATATAACCGTTTATGATAATTTCTTGAGGAAGATAGCGCGTTTCTTGATTATAGAAACGTGTTCAGGGAGGTCTGTTGCGAAACTTAGATTCTGAACTCAAATAAAAATCAATTAAGGTTGGTTTACATTTGTACATGGTAGAGCAGGCATGGTCATTGGTCAACCTTTTTTGTAAGGGGTCAAATAGAAGAATTTCTCGTAGACCTCGGGTCAAAATAAAATTTCTAACAGTAATGAAATGAATTCAACAGAATTTAAATAAACCTTATATTATGTTCCTAGCAATCGAAAAGATAAAAAATAATTTAAACTGATATAATTCAACAAACAACTCTGTGACTAATCAGACAGAAGTTCTTTACTAATGAGACATCTAAGATTGCATTTTTTTTGCAGGAGCATCAATATTAGGTGGGCTTTAGCGCAAGCAAGTCTTCTGTAATTTTGAACGAATGCTCGAATGAATGCTAACTGTGCTGTATCAATAATGTCAGTGCTTTCATACAATGCTATGGAAAAAGCAACAGATGTTTCCACCAATTTTTCAAAAGCAACATTTATAATTACAGCTATTCCATCTATTTGTCTTTCGACTGTTCTTCTTGATAAACTTCTGCAAACGTTTTCTTTCATCTTAGTCCAGTCAATTTGTGCTCAAAAGAACCCCTAGCAGGAAAGTTCTGGGGTAGTTTTGATTTTTTTCGATTTTTTATGTTCTTTGGGGTGCTGAATCCGAATCTGAGGTTTGCTAACAAAATTTCGTGAGGGAACATTGAAAAAAATACAAAAAAAGAGAAAAAATCTCATTCTTTGGCAGTTTTCTGCTTATAACTCGGAAACTATCAAATTTTCGTGAAAAACCTCTCAATCCAAAATGAAAGTACATAAAATTTCCTACAAATTGTACTACCACAGCTTGTTCTGCGACCACCTGTTCTGGCTCAAATTATAGTTTTAAATGAGGTATTTTTCTGATGATGCGATTCTCTTGAAATTTTGCATGAACATTCAGCATATCAGTCTCGATTCATAAAAAAAAATTCACTTGAATCAGATATCTTGTTATGCAAATATAAAGATTCTTCTTTTCAATATTCCTATTGAATTTTCTATGGTTCTGTTTACACTATGGTCACACAATTTTTCATGAAGCTTATTATGACCATCTTGCATATTGCCGCAACATTTCATTTCGACTGGTTTCATTTTGTCTGAGATATTGAGAAACAAACATTTTGAATGGCCGTATTTTGTTTCATAAAACAGGCCATTCTAAATTTTTGTTCCGCAATATCTCAGACAAAACGAGACCAATCGAAATGAAATGTTGCGGCCAAATGCAAGATGCTCATAATAAGCTTATGCAAAATTGTGTGACCATAGTGTGAACAGAACCATAGAAAATTCAAGTGGAATATTGAAAAGAAGAATCTTTATTTCCATAACAAAATGTCCGATTCGATTAAATTTTTTTTTGTGAATCGCGACTGATATACTGAATGTTCATGCACAATTTCAAGAGGATCGCATCATCGGAACCATAGAATTATTTTTTTTTTCATTTATTGAGTCATAGAAAATACCTCATTTTCAACTATCATTTGAACCAGAACGGTTTGTCGCAAAACAAGCTGTGGTAGTACAATTTGTAGGAAATTTTATGTACTTTCATTTTGTATGGAAAGGTATTTTAGGAAAAGTTGATAGTGTCAGAGTTATATGCAAAAAAACTGACCAAGAATGAGATTTTCATTCTTTTTTTGTATTTTTTTCTATGTTCCGTCTAGAAATTTTGTTAGCAAACCTCAAATTCGGATTCAGCACCCCAAAAAACATAAAAAATGAAATAAATCTAAACTACTCCAAAACTTTCCTGCTAAAAGCACAATTCGACTGGATTATCTGGATTAGCCGGGAGTTTTACCAAGCACTCTTTCATAAATTCACCTTTTGAAAATGTCTTCGAGTATCCTGCTTTTTCTTACTAACGATATAACTTGACCGAACGATATCTTCAGTTTCTTCATTACTTTTCACAAAGATGTTCTGCTGTCCAACCAAATTCTTTTTCAACTTCTCTACTCTTGCATTTCTAAGTTGTCCAGTTCAACTTCCGAGTTTTTGCAAATGTTTGGTAGTATGATGTCTTCTTAAATTGTATTCTTTGGCAATTGCTACAGTCTCATTACATATTTAAAGAGCTAATTTGAAGGTTTGTCGTGTCTGAAAAAATTCATGGGCGGGCCAAAAAAGTTCTATTCGCGGGCCCATGCCTGTGGTAGAGTTAGGTGGTAGGGTACTTACTATTTCCCTATTAGCATAATGTAAACAGATTGTGCTTATGACAGTAGACTACTAAAGATAGTACACTGTAAAGTAGAGTGGATAGCATAAATGGAATAGTTTACTCTACTATCCCTTCCCCACTTACACAATTTTACTCTACTCTACTATAGTTTACTGTTTGACTTTACCAATGTGAACAGACACTTGCCCGTTTAAGTAGATGATAATGCTTCTTCCTAGTCTCTCTTCTTTGGTGATTTGGCCAATTTTCAGTTCGAACTACCCTCTCAAATGACTAACAACACACGTGAACACAGTAAAGGTCGATCCATACATATTTCAATGACGTGGCGTACCGTTAGAGTGATTTTCAGAAAAAAAATATATCAGAAAATACAAGTGTCTATTTGAAGCTAAATAAAGACGGCGGCCTATTCAAACATGTCCGATGCAGTGAGATTCCGGCGATAACGGTGCACTGCCGTCATGAAAATATTTCAATTTTGACAAACGTCATATGGGATGTGCCAAGTTTCATCTTTCCCTTTCTTCCTCCTCATCTAAAAGCAAGATCTTTAGAGAAGCAATTCATTTTGCAAGACAATAACATTCACGTCAGATACAAGATCCAAATTGAAAACGCTTTTAGAGCGGACCAATGACAGGAAAACACTGACACGGATGCCACGGTACGTTGTCATGTGCATGACAACAAATTCATAAAAGATTACACTGAAGGAAGCGCAGCACTGATAGCAATGTGACCGTCACGTCACTGAAATGTGTGGATCGACTTTTAGTCTACTGAGATGAATAGAGTATTTCCGTAGTGAAATCTATTATTTAATGGCGTAGTTTCTACTTGTCAAATGTCCAAAAATGACAGCTTCAAACGTAACATTTACCGAAATAGCGGACTATTAAAAATAACACCTCTGATTGGAAAACCTTTATATGAGATGATACGGGCTTTAAATTAAACAGAAAATTCCCTAGATGTCGCTAGGGAGCCTTAGGGAATAATTTCACAATTACCATATATTCTAAATACAGGGTGGAACAAAGGAATTTGCGGATTAAGAAAAGCAATTCAACCAAACTCATGCAAATGTCCATTTAAATGATTCACCAATTGAACGAAGAATTGAAAAATAATTGTTTAAAATCTCTCAGTGGCGTACCTCTTTTTCAGTCAGCTTTGGAGTAAAACTTCAACACACTGTATCTTGGAAACAATGCATTTCCGGAACTACATTTATGAGAACCTTTTTTCATAAAATGATCTGAGGTATCACCCCTTAATTTTTTCGGTGTTATTCAAATACACCCTGTATATAACACCTATCCAACGCCCCTATCCCCACTCCATCCCCTCTATTCTACGAAATTTTAAACCACACCTCATATTTTTGCGACGAAACCCAAATTTTTCTTCAACCAAACCGACTTCCGTTTAATTAACACCCAACAAACCTTTTAATTGACTTCAGCAACACTCCAACGCTCCAACAAGAAAATCCGACCATGCATCACCATCTAAAACCGATGGAAAGATTCGATCAGGTGGGTGATTATCTGAAAAACAGGTGGATCATTTCCCATCGCAGTCTCAGTCTGCTGATCACGACTGAGACCCAAGAAAAATAGACGCTATGACTAATTCTAAGAAACTAACAAAGTTTAACAAAGGGTCAACCCGAGACTTCATTGTTGAATTGTCGTCATGGGTCAGCGGTTACCGGAAAGAATATAATTATAGCCGGTTAAGGTGCTTATACACAATCGACCTGCTTCCGGTTAAAATTCATCACAAAGTCTTGGCTGTGCCTTGTTTTAACCGAAATTATAAAGCCGAAGGATGGGATATAAAAGAAGTTCCGAATGAAAAAGTTGTGTTTATGTGTGTACACGATGTGTATTACACAAACTTGGTATGAATGAATGGGATAACGCGATATTGCATCCTGCAGGACGGTTAATGCTTTGATGTGGTGAAAATTTGGGAGCATTGTGCGAGGTGTAGATAATTGCACTACACGATCTACATTTTCTCATGATTCTTAGAGGTTTTTGACCATAAGCTAAGAGTGAGTAATTGGTGATTATGAATGAGCGATGGTACCTCTGGTGGCTTTGGGAGAAACTTAAGCCCGGTTCCGGTAGTAAATGGCATGGAGGTAAAGGAAGGGGAGGGAGCATATCCTATATTTCCCTTGATGCAAAAGTGTCACATAAAACGGCCATATTTGTATGGGCAACTTTGTGGCGGGAATTTTTTGGATTCATTAAAGCACCCATTCACCGAATAAGAAACCTTTTTAACTAACACTTCATATCCTTCTGCTACAAACTGTAGAGAAAATGAACAAGAAATGTGGCACAAATAATAAAATTCAACGTTTAAAAAGTTCGAAGTCGGTGTGTCCCTTCTTTGTTTTGTGTTGTTTTGTTTACATGACACTTGTCAAACGTTAAGCTCCGTCCACTTCCTTTACCTCCATGGTAAATGGTAATACCCCGATTACAGTCAGCTCACTTCCACGGCAGGGAGCAATTCTTCGTTCAATTTGTGAATCATTTAAATGGATCCGCAAGTTCCTTTGTTCATCGACTCTAAAAAGATCTGGGAGTGCCGGAATAAACTCAACGAGGTAGGCAAGAAAAATAAGGTCTTTTTAATCTGGGTTCCCGGCCACTCGGGAATCAAAGGAAACGAAGAGGCCAATACACTTGCCAAAGAGGGCGCACAAATGTCACTCATTGGCCCAGAACCCTTCTGTGGTATATGTAAATGTACCTTTAAGAAGGAGTTTCTGGAGAAGGAGAAAGCCGAGAGGGAAAAACTCTGGCGGAATCCCCCAGGGATGGATCATTCCACTGAGTTCCTTCGGAACTTCGAGACAGCGGGATCCAAAAGATATCTGGATCTTGGTAAGAAGCAATTACACCTCCTCACTGGCTTTCTTACAGGACATTGTCGCCTCAGGAAGCACCTGTTGAGGATGGGATTGTCGGACACTGACGAGTGTAGGTTCTGTGGGGAGGAGGAAGAAACCCATTCACCTAGTCACGGAATGCCTTGGCATTGCGAGCCTGAGGAAGGAATGCCTTGGACGAGAAACTTGTAAGAGTGAGGAACTAGCCTCGTTGAAGCCTTCACAGTTATTAGATTTCATTAGATCTCTGGAACTGGAAGGCGAGCTGTGAAGGTTTTGGCCAGAACAGCTCTGTAAGGGGGCACAATAGACCTTAAGGTCGCAGTGAACTGTAACCCCTCTTTTAAACCATAAACTATAAGTTCCTTCGTTCCATCCTGTATTTAGAATATCTGGTAGGAGAATCCCCTTGTAAAATTATTTCCAGAGGCTCCCTCGCGACATCTGGGGAATGTTCTGAAAACTGTTTAATTTAAAGCCCGTACTATGGTTATCTCATTAGTGAATTTCGAGACAATGAGTGCACGGCCTGAGGGAACATTGGTGTCGACTTACTATTGGCCAGCAATAACATACAAACAAATAACAAAAATTTTTTACCCACTTTCCTACACTCATTTTATTTTAGAAAGTGTCACTTTCCCGCACTAGAGTGGGAAAACTCGCTTTCCCGCAATAGTGCGGGAAAGTGAAACGCCGACAGAACGTTACACAGGTCACAGTTGTAGACGATCTTCGGCAGCGTTTCTAGCAGATTCAGGCGAAGGGATAACCAACATAAAACGTCTTGGAGGTTGGAAGCAAACCGCTGTTGCTAGAAGTTTTTTGGAGGACTGCGTAGAACAGAAGAAAACCATCTCGAATGAAATTCATTCATGTACTGGCAACTTGCAACCGATGCCGTCTCCGTCATCTTCATGCACTGTGCAATCTACGCGTGTTACTCAGCCAGTTACCACCAACTAACTATTCTGGATCGGTTATTCTGACGCATTTGAAGAATTCAACAAAATGTGTTTTCAACATTAATATTAATAAAAAATAGTGGATTTTCATGGAATGTTTTGCATGTTGAAAAAAATATATATTTTTTCAATGTGCTTTTTGAATCTTTATGCGGTCGTAGAAAAAAATAATGTTCCTGATTCATCTTACCCGCCCTTGATTGCTTGCCCGAACTACGCCTTCAAGTCGTTCGGGTCAATGGCAGACGCGTGAGGGAAAGTATCACTTTCCGCACTCGATAGGAAAATAATTATTTCCTTGAAAATTCAAATCGAAAAAACTTCACTTTTCGACTAGCGTCGAGCGTTGAATGCAAAATTCCTGCGCTATGAACATAAAATATGTTCTGCGGCTGAATGCTACCATAACATTTTCAACGCGAGGGTGGCACCATCTAGTTTGAATCTCCCTTTTGGTGAAACTATTTTCCATCAGGTTTTTCTACTAAGTCTATATAAAATGACTGAACTATTTAGGTTAGAATCGAACGAATCATTTGTCTTCAAAACGAACCAACCATGTCGCTCTTTCAACTCTGTATCTTTAATAACACAATTTCGCAATGCGAAACATCGATTTAACTACTGTGCAACACGAAATTATGAAATTTACAAATTCCATCAATTTATGCTCTGACTTGCACAACAATTCCACACCAGATCACCTTAAATGCCATTCTACCACATGGTAAACCGTGTAAAGTAACAAATATAGGAAATTATATCCTTCGACATGTCCATATTAACGGAGAATTCTTGACACGTTCTAATCAAGGTAGATTCTGTTTTGTTCGATCAATTACTGAGGAATGCGGCACTCGATACCCATTGGTTAGAGCCTTAATCACCTGGTATATAGGAGTTCAAGGAAGGTGGGTTTTGATAGAGGAAAAGTACCGAGGATGTCCTCTATTAAACTGCACACCTGAAGACAGCACGTCCGCATTTGCGATTTAATCGTCTAATATGCAGATCAGCTCGAGATTCCATGGAAAAAGGATCTGTAAAAAATCTGCGCAAATGTACATCGTTTGAAGTGATGACGTTTCACTACTACCTCCTTCTCCTTAGCAGTCTTCATTTGTCTTCCTTTAGATCAGAACTATCTGAACTACGAGTCAAATGACCTACTATACGGTAGATCCTAAGGGTAGATCAATTGAACTATAGTAGTTCAAATGAATAAATCGTGAAATTAAAGGGTTTTCCAATAAAAGGTGTTATTTTGATATTCAAAGAAAAATGCCATTTTTCAATATAAATGATCGGATGTTTATTTCATTATAAAGAAGAATTTATTCCTTTAATAGTGGAAAACAACATCAGCCAAACGACCACCACGACCTCACTTACAGGACCATATCGTTTCAATGAAATTTTCCATAACCAAATCGCAAAGTGGCTGCCCTATGTCCTCGATAGACTCACGAATTTCATCTTTAAGGTCTTGAATCGACGATGGGCTATTGGCGTAGACCCTCTCTTTCACGTGGCCTCAAAGGAGGAAATCGCAAGGTGTTGAATCACAAGATCTCGGTGGCCAATTGTGATCATCTCTTCGAGAGATACGGTCCGGAAACTTTTTCCGTTGTTGAGGATCGACCGGCTTGAGTTCGTGTGAACTTTATAGCCTTAAGACACAAATCTTTATGTAAAATACGTAGTAATGACGTTGTGGAATGCCTTTCCAAAGAACGACGAGGAATCGAAAAACCTGGGTTTTCTTCAACAGTTTCGGCCACAGCATCAATATTTTTGGCTGTTCTTGAGCGACGTGCACCGGTTTTATTCTTTACATCACTAACTTGTCCCAACAGCTCAGTGCTTGACAAAGACCCAAAAATGTTCAAGTTTTACGAACCGTCTCTGCCAAAGTTTTACCATTCTTACGGTGAGTTTTAATAATTTCAATGCGTTCTTTGATCATGTATCGTTCCATTTTCATTGATGGCGTAGCCTCTACTTGTCAGATGTCAAAAATTGACAGCTTCAAACGTGACATCTACCGAAATAGCGGGCTATTCAAAATAACACATCTTATTGGAAAACCTTTTTATTTTGTTACTTTTCATCGTTTCACAATTGTATCCCACTTACATAGTTTAAATCGATGGGAGATTATTAACCAGTAAACATTTTTTTCGTATCTGCGGTTCTAAAAGATCATCACTTGGGAAGCCAAACCAGGTTTGATAAACTCCCCTGGATTTAGAGAAGCTTTTGTAGAATATCGTAGGAATTTTAAGGAAGAGTTCAAATGTGACTGTTTTTTTCTGGAACACAGGTGATATTTATTTTATTCATTACTCTCTCGTGGGTTTTCTGTTGTTCTGTTTTTTTTTCAGATACATTTTCGTGAGGAAAATCGTGTGAAGGGGAATAGAAAATTGGTGCTCAGGGCTTTTCTCGAATTGTTTATCTACTATATAAAAATAAGTCGGGTTTTCCTCCCTGACGCTTTAACTCCAGAACGCACGGACCGATTTCAACGGTTTTGCATTCGTTGGAAAGGTCTCGGGCTCCGCGAGGTTTGTAGCAAAGAAAATTCAGGAAAAATTTCAAGATATCGAGAAGAACGTGGTAAGAAGAAATTGATAAATTTCTGACATTTCTGAAAATTTCATTATTTATGACATCGAATTCAATGACAATTGTCAAGTCCCTTACGAGAGGAAAGTGCTTCCAAAAATGTCCTCATTTCAAAAGAAAAAGGCCAGATCCTAATGAAACAATGTATGAATATCGTATTTTAATCGTTTTATAACGGTTATTACTGAACATATTGGTTTCAGAAACTATGAAATTATAAGGAAGTACGTGACAATTTTCAATTCAGTTTAGAGGTAAAAAAGCTCTAGGAAATTTGCAATTTTGAGAAAGAAAACGAACAGATCCGAATCAAACAAGGTACGAATATCGTTTTTGAGTAGTTCTATAACGTTTATGAATGAAGATATTCTGAAATAACCAGGAAGAACAAAATATTTTTGACATAGGTACGTCTGATGTAAACATTTGTTCGTTTCGAGTGGAAAACATTATTTGAATAGGTAAGTCCATATGAAATCATCAACTTCAACGTTCATTCAACGAATTCCTAACATTTCAGCCATCAAAAGCATCATTCAGGTCGCAGTGATATTTGAGGCTTCTACTAAACCGAATTTCTCTTTTCACTGACAAATAACGTAATGAGAACAAAATTCGGGGATTATTCATATTTTATAAAAAATACGCCAGGAAATGATACTAAACTGTATGTAGTATGATAATTATCGATATTTCAATATATTTTTTCGATTTCCTGATATGTTTACATGTCTTTTGATTCATTATAAAACCCGTTGAAGTCTGAGAATAACAGTCGTCACGTGTAACCAGGCAAGTGGTGTAACGACTAACGTCTAGGTGTGTGGACCCGGTACTCTACCGGGTTCGAATTCCCTTTCGTGGCATGTTCTGCTTATTCTGGATAAGAAAATTGTTTCCAGATTCAAAGAAAGCTGATGAAAATAATTCAACATTTTCATGTGCATGTTTTATATGGGTACGTTTTAGATATATACAGGGTGTTTCTATAAATCTATCAATTATTTCACATTTCTACGTTATAACAGAAAGCTTTCAATGAAATTGAAGGGGCTTTTAAATTTCGAGTGAATTGTTATAGGAGGTGGGATTTTAAATATAGATACGTTACTTAGGATTCATACGGGGTGCTCCTATAAACATGTCGAATGTTTTGAATTCTGCATTATTACAGGGACATTTCAACAGAAACGAAGAAGTTTTTGAATTTCAAATGATTTACTATCGATGGTGGTTGGATTTATACAGGGTCTTTCAATAAAAATGATTTACTTAAAACGGTAGATCTACTGGCCTGACTAGAAAATCATTGTTTTTTACATGGACAGTTATACGTTGCGTGTTCACGAGTTGGGAAACCATCCGCTTTGTTTGTGTTAACGTCAAACCATAAAACAAAAATATGGTTAACCAAAGAGCACTTCAAAAAAAACGTATAACGCTTCAATTCAGTATTTACTTTGGATTCACTTTCATTTACTTAGAGAAGTTCAACTAAATAACACATATATGAAAAAAAAATTTTTTTCTTCATCTTTTCCCCTTTTTCTTTCTTTCATCTTTTAATCACCAAACGAAATTTTACATAACACGAAGCCATGTGGTGGCGAAACGGAGTTCGCCTGGTTTGCTAGTCTACTTATATAAATTAATTGCAATGTATTCATGAGCCCTCGAATTTTCTGCAGATTTGAAGCTTTCACGGATGAAGCATCATTAAACGATAAACGATCTAAATCACCACTTCAATTTCTGGTATAGGATCAATCACAGGGATCGCATTATAAAGAAACCAATAGTCGGAATCGAAATCACCATGAAAATGTTCTTCCAACTGTCAATAGTCACGCTCAATTTTGCCCATTTCCAGGAAACCCATATAGCAGACATCCTTCTTTTCTCAATTCACCCAGACAAAAAGAAACCAAAGAACAAAATCAATGAGCATCGAATGAATTCAACGACCATAAATAGTGGAATAACGAACAACGCGAGGCGAACACAGAGATTTGTTATGGCGTCCAAAAGAGCCATGACCGCAAAATGTCCGCTGAACCTTCATGCAGCATAGAAATGTGCAATGGCGGGAGTGGTTTTTTCATCGAGAACCAGCTTCCAACCGGGTTTTTTTACGCTGTGGCTCGTGCTAAGATTTCAACGTGCCCTGCTGTCATAAATCGGCGTTTATACGATGGAATAATTACACCGTGAAGAGCACAGAAGACCAGTTGGAATTACAGTGTTTTGTGTGGAAACTTTCCAGAAAGGTTCAGATGTTGAATGATAAATGATGGATCGTCTTATGAATTAATCAATGGTTGTTATAGCTCAATTATAATCAGAGAAGATGTTGAAGTGATATGTACACATTTACACTGCGCATAAAAATTAACGCACATTCTGAAAATTTAAATTTTAATGAAAGTTAACTCTACATTGACTTTATAACTTATTTTTTATGTCCTCTAGGGAAGGTTTTGAACGAAACAGGACACATTAAATGGAAGAAAAATTCAAAATTTCACCGAATCTTATGTGAAAGATGATAAATGAACAATTTTCAAAATACTGGAATGCTGGTAAGTGATTTAATACTTGGTATTCCCACCCCTTGCGTTAATTACAGTTCGGCAACGACGGTTCATACTAATGAGTGATCTTAAAATGTTCTGATCTAATCCGTTCCAGTTTTCTCTGAGTTGGATTCCTGAGTCATTAAGAATAGCTGGAAGATTTCCTGAACTTCTCAGCCTTCTATTGATGTTATCCCAAACCTGCTCAATCGGATTGAGATATGGACTTCTTGCTGGCCAATCCATTCGAGAGACTTCAACCTCTTCAAGGTACTCCTGAACAATGCGCGCACGATGGGGTCTGGCATTTTCGTCCATAAAATGAAATTTTCACCAATGTATGGGGCAAATGGCACTACATGCGCTTCAAGAATGTTCCTTATACAGATGTGGAAGAAACGGATGGAAACAAAGGAGTTTCAGTGTTAAATTCAAGCAGGCTCGGACTCCAGTGGAACAGTGGAAGAATCGAAACCTCAGAGCTATGCGATATTGAATAAGCGGCTGGTCTGTTGGAATGGCATTCCGAAAGCTCTGATAAGGGTAAGATTGGAGCATTGGTTACAGCAAACGCTGGTATTTCGGTGGTCAATCGCAAGACGCGACGTTGCCTGTGTCGTTGCCGACCGTAGCGTTTGCTGTAACCAATGCTCAGATCGTACCCTTATCAGAAATTCGGAATGCCATTCCAACAGACCAGCCGCATATTCAATATCGCATCCCTCTGAGGTTTCGATTCTTTCACTGTTCCACTGGAGTCCGAGCCTGCTTGAATTTAACACTGAAACTCCTGTGTTTCCATCCGTAACTTCCACATCTGTATACCTGTCAGCATTCATAGCTACATTATCAACGACCACTAGGTCTGTGCGAGCAGTCAAAGATATTCCACCCCATACCATTATCGATCCTCCCCCGAAACCAGTAGTATTCAGGAAATTGCATTGAGCATATCTTTCATGTGAACGTATGTATACAAGGGAACGTCGATCACAATGGTAGAGACAGAATCTAAACTCATCTGTAAAGAGAACTGTTTCCCAATGGATATGCTCTCTCGAAAAATCCAAACGCGTCCTTCGATGGGCTGATTCTCCGAGGCGATTTTTTATTGTCAAAGTGCTAATTTGCACCCCATGAGTTTGCTCAAGCTGATTTTGAAGGAGAGGAGCGGTTGCAAACCGTTGTCTCAACGAAAAACCTCTTAAGTTCTTGAATGGCAGTTGTTACCCGTGGTCTACCCTGTCCTGGTTTTCGGACATTCATACCTGTCTCCCTGAATCGTTGCTACATTCTGGACACACTTGTATGGGGAACTCCAAACCTTTCTGCAATTCTTGTGTATGTCTACTCTTCTTCTCGCAAAACTACCCCTTGGGCACATTCCTCTTGGGTCAAATGGCGTGTTTCGCGTTGCATAGCGATCGAGTGTAGAAAATCAAATGAAAGAATAACTATTGATCAGTAGAATTGATCGAGAACAACTGATTTCAGAATGGAGCCAATACATTCAAAATCTGATAATCTCATTTTTTTATTCCTGCTGGAAAAACAAGTGATGTATAACATGGATAACTCTCTTATTATTATTTTTATTATATACATGCATAATTCTGATAAAACTAATTATCATTGAAAACACCTTCAGTTGTAGAATAAATTTGAGATTTCCACAATGTGCGTTAATTATTTTACGCAGTTTTTATTTGTTTAATCGTATCTTTGTAAGTAATTAGTTAAATCGCATAAGATGTGGATTCTTTCAAGCTCTTCATTGATTTGATAATTTCATATCAATATTATTTATTTGTAATAAGAAGAGCTTTTACGGGTAACATCGGCATGAACATCAAAATAATGAAAGCAGAGAATACCTAATATTAATCGATTGAAATCATTAAATATTAAACACATACTTCGGAGCTAATTTCATCCTCGTTCAAGACAAAATGCAAGGAAGTGGTATCAAACAGAACAACTATGCATAGCCATTTCGTCCTTATTTTGTCTCATCAGTACAGGGTAGCTCTGAATGATACTGTAATTCTTGGAATTTAAAACGAAAAAGCACCTTCTTTTAGGTATGAATATATACGAAAACCTTCCTCCTTAACATGAACCTTGAACGAAGTGGCGAGATGTTTACCCTTTGTAAATATGAAGTTTCTTCTTTTCAATATTCCAATAAAATTTTCTACGGTTTTATCTACACTACGAACTCTTCATTTTAAGACCATTTTCGTCTCAAAATTCGAAAAAAACAAACATGTCAGCAAAACGACATAATACTCGTTTAAGTAGAACGAACGCTCAAAAAGAAAAATGTCTTTTATTTAAAAATATAGGGTCTACCTAATATGTCAAAATTCCAAGCCAAGATGACTTCTTGCATAGAAGTGAATGGACTTCACCCACTCAAAACAATCTCCGATATTTGTACACTAAATTTGGTGCAATAAAAAATGGCGTCACCAATCCTACCAACCAAACGGAACAAGCAATCTGATTCGAAATATCTCGAGACGAACCTACACATAGCTTTATTTGAATAATCTTTTTATGGCAGAGTGAACTGTAATGATATTTATTGAAGTACCACAAATAAGCCTTACCATATCGACCATGGTGTAGGTTTTGGATGATATCAACATCTACAAAAGAGTTTTCTTTTCAAACCTACTCGAGGAAGTTATGTATCATTTATCTTTCACTTGAATACACATCACGAATTTAACTGGATCTTTCCTGGTTTTGGTATAGATATCAGATCGCTGTTTTTGTTCATCTTCTCATATTATCATAATAAAGGTTGGAAATCTCAATCACGTTCTGATTTTTGAATGAATTAATGTTGGTTGTTCAACTAGGAATATCAGATTTTATATTATGGTATTGCGAGGAATTAGAAAAACTATTGTTTGTTAATTTGTTCAGAACTTCTACGTCAAAAAATGGAATTTATAATAGAGGTTGATCTTCTAGCGAAAATGAGATCATTATTTTGTAAGCTTTATGAACGATACAGAAGATACAGAACTGTTATAGTTGAATATCTTGTGACGTGTAGATACTAAAGGATTTTCCAATAAGAGGTTTTATTTTGAATAGCCCGCTATTTCCGTAGATGTCAAGTTCGAAGCTGTAATTTTTTGACATTTGACAAGAAGATTAATAGAAATGGAACAATACACGCTTCAAGAACGCATTGAAATTATTAAAATTCACTATAAAAATGGTAAAAATTTGGCAGAGACGGTTCGTAAAACTCGACCATTTTTGCGTCGTCGTGAAGCACCTTGTCGGACTGCAATAAAGAAATTGGTGGAAAAATTCGAGCTGTTGCGACAAGTTAGTAATGTGCACGTCGCTCAAGAACAGCCGAGAATATTGCTGCTGTAGTCGTAAGTGTCGAAGAAAACCCAGGTCTGTCCATTCAGCGTCGTTCTTTGGAATAAGGCATTCCAAAAACGTCATCAGACCGTATTTTGCAGAAAGATTTAGGTCTTAAGGCTTAGAAAGTTCAGTTAACACAAGACTCAAGCCGGCCGTACATCAACAACGTCGTGTCTTTGCTGATTGAGTCGTTGAAATACATGAAAATGATCCGGAATTTCATCGAAATAGCATCTTGAGTGATGAAGTCCATTTCCACCTCGGTGGCTTCGACAACAAGCAAAATTGTCGCATGTGGGGCTCGGAAAACCCAAGAGTTATTGTTGAAAAGCTTCTCTATCCTCAACGTGTGACTGTTTGGTGGGGTTTATGATACGGTGGAGTCATTGGACCTTACTTTTTCGAAAATGAGGCTGGAGCAACAGTTACGGTGAATGGAATGCGCTATCGAGAGATGATTAATAATTTTTTATGACCGAAATTAGATACTATTGATCTGGACAACGTTTACTTTCAACAAGACGGAGCTACGTGCCACACAAGCAACGAAACCATTGATCTTTTGCGGAAAAAGTTTCCGGACCGTGTTATCTCTCGAAGAGGTGATCACAATTGGCCACCGAGATCTTGTGATTTAACACCTTGCGACTTTTTCCTTTGGGGTCACGTGAAAGAGAAGGTCTACGCCAATAGCCCAGCGTCGATTCAAGACCTCAAAGATGGAATTCGTGAGGCTATCGAGGACATAGGGCAGCCACTTTGCGATTTGATTATGGAAAATTTCATTAAAAGGATATGGCCCTGTAAGTGGTGGTCATTTGCCTGATGTTATTCTCCACTATTAACGGCATAGCTTCTTCTTTATAATGAAATAAACATCCGATCACCTCTTATTGGAAAACCCTTCATAAGTGAAAAAGTGAAAAAAAAATCTAACTTTAACTCACTGTATCTCGAAAACAAATGAGAATCGTTTAGAAATATATGAGTTTTTAAAATTTTTTTCACATGTTTAATACACTCTTTTTGTTTGGCCCGTTCCTCCCTACTTACCCTGTATTTTATAACTGTGTGAATTTGAGTGTAAATCAAAACATAACCATTTATATGAAATACTTTTGAATGGTTGTGGTACACATTTTTTCCTGAAGGAAAAAGAGATGTTTATCTAAAAGAACATTCCAATTTAATCTCTTTATTTCGATGCAACGCGGACAATTTCTTTTCAATTTGTATTTACAGAATAAGGATGAATATTGAAGTCTTTAGTTGAAATAAATTCCTTCAGTTCACGTACCTAGTAGCTGTGAACATTGAAAATAAAAACAAGAAACAAATTGAATTTGCCATGAATTATTCACAATTATACATTTCCCGGATACTTCAATTTTACAAAATTACACTAAAGGACTACTGAAATAGGTAAGTCTGTAAAATAAACCATCAGCAAAATTATAATTCATATATTTAAAACAGCGAAAGCGGATATGACAATCGGAAGAAACTTATTTCCGTTGAATTCCATATAGTTTGACTACTACTACGTAATTTCTTGAACGAGTTTCTCCTCAGCGAACATTTGAGAACGATACTCAGGCCCATAACTTGAGACGTTCATTACACAATATCTTTTATGATTTTTTCTACAAACGTCAAAAAATGACAAGGTTCGCGCATTGGCAAGAATATGCGAAGTGACCCCTTTTTTCATTTTCCTTTGTTACTATGACACCGTGCGCGAAGTAGTGTGCGAAATACTTACTTCGCACACTGCATGTAAACTATAGTCCGTTCACGAAAGGTTGAGCCGTCGGTTGGCCATGGAAATTTGGCATATTCCACTGTGTATATTAAAATTTAGGTTATATTCTTGTCAGATGGATACGCATTGTTGTCAATATTGCATAGAGTTCTCTGATAACTAGCAATCTCGTCGAACGAGGCCGGTTACATTCGGCAACGTTGACTTTATTTTACGTTATGACAGCAAATACTGCCAACTTCAGATAAATAAAAAAACGCCTACTATGTGCTCAACCTTTCGTGAACGGACTATATATGGGATTTTTATATTTTAACTTGGTAAATTTCTTGAAATCCACGTTTTCTTTAACATTGAGTGTTGCTTTCAACATAGAATATATTGCCCATAGTTATAATACCTAATTACTTGATTTGGAAAAACAGTTCAAAGCAGTTCAATATTTTTTTTCATATTAAGCTAAGCGTTTGTAGAAAAAAATTTGTTGCATCTCATGCGCGAAATACTTTGGTGATCTCGACTATTTTTTTTAACTCGGTTGCGCCTCGTTAAAAAAATCAGTTCTCGATCACCAAAGTAGCATTTCGCGCACTAGATACAAAAATAACTATGTATTTTCGAATAACGTCAACATCTTTTGATGGCATAATACTGGGTGTCAATACAAGGGCGTAGCCAGGAATTATTTCGGGGGGGGGGGGGGCTTTTGACATTTTGGCAATTGACTTTGTAGGTGCCATGAATTGTGAGGGTCGTTTTATGTAGGAAGTATTTGTTGTTTTTAAGAATTCAATAATCCTTTTCCTACTTCGACGACAATATTCAACATAGATATTCCTGGTTAGGTAAACCTATTTTTCAAATATGCTTCAGAATTTAATTTTTATTCACTCAACCAAAAATTTTAAAAACAACACTTATTTCCCAAACAATACTTACAGGATGAATTATTATGAAATTAGTGTGGATGTGTGCTTTCATTGAAACTAAATAGAGTTTTTTAATGTTTTTCTCCAAAAAAGTGCCAACAACACAAAATGAGGAATTCCTTCAGTTAAAGTCTAACCGTCTTTTTTTCTAGCGAATTGGTCAACCACTTCATTTTCATCAATTTTCACACTATACGAATATTCATAAGCGCCAACCCATTCAATCTAGTTTCGCTAGAAGAACTGCGCAGGTAATTTTTAATTCTCCTCAAGCTGGAAAAACTTCTTTTTGGAGTAGCAGTAAATACTGGAATCGTAGCTAAAATTTGTAGTAGGATGTAGATGTTCGGATACATATTCTGATTGCGCAATCATCTAAGCATTCTAATGCCGATTTTGAAATGGAGTTCATTGACATTTTCCATATTTCAAATTCTGCTTTAAATACGTTTTTATTTTTTCTGGGAGTAGTGAAGAATACATCGATAATGCGTCTTCTAATTCATATTCTCTGTTAAAATTCGGTACGATTTCCACCAGAAGAAATATAAACATAAATAAGGAATTATTGGTTCGACGGATCCATTTGTGTGCGATGTTATGAAACTTTAATATCATCCATATTGCTGATATGAATTGATAATTTTAACTAGATTTTCGGAGATAAGTTGGTTTAAGTGCAAAATGAAAGATTATTTTTGCAACAAAAATAACTCTGAAACATTTCGGGGGGGGGGGTGGTTTGAACACCCAAAACCCCCCCCCCCAGGCTACGCCCTTGTGTCAATAAATTATTTTCAGATTCCTCGGACCTGTGACTATCCAAAAATAATTTATGTAGGAAATGCGATTTTTGGTAGTTCTCGAGTTTTGATTTTTTGAGTATTTTTCAATGTTATTTTTCCAGCTAGGTTTGAAAAATGTTTTTTCTACAAGCGTGCACTTTCATTCTCTTTCCCGCACGTATTTCAATTCGTAAAGAGTCACATTGCCAAACAGTGTGGGAAAAACCCCTGCTATTCCATTACCGCACGCAAATGCGTCTGGTAATGGATTAGCAAGGGTTTTCTCGCACGCTTTTTCCAAAGAATAAACTGAATAATGATATATCTCTATGCCACCGACGACGTTACTATGGAAACGATGAGAGTACAATGGTAACGACTTGTCAGAGACTTTTGTCATTCATGTGTATTTAGAATGATCAATTCACATTTGATCTGTGTGTTGAAATCGATCTCGTATAAGCGCTTGTAGAAAAAATATTGTTCCTAACTCGTGCGGAAGTGTTTTTCCGTTTCGTGCGGGAAAATATCACTTTCCGCACTTGTTAGGAAAATAACTATATCTTCGTATGCAAAATATTCAGCTTCCTGAAATCACTGCAATCTACCCAAAAAAGGCTTGAAAGCTAGAACTTCAGTTTTCAGTAGGATGTACTCAATCATTCATGTTCGATTCAGAGATAAAAAGAAGTTGTTTTTATTGTTGTTTTTACCACAAAATGAAAAAAAGAAGAAAAACAAATTTTATAGAGTTTCAGAATATCCGCCTTCCAAGGCTAATTACAACGAAAAAGTCCTATCAAGTTACCTTTTTTTCCTATGATTTTCGTAGCTTAGGACTCCTCAAAGTTTTTAAACCTATCCAAAAGCTATAAAACAGACTTTTTTCATTTCTCAATCGAAAATTAATGTTTGAGTACATCCTACTGAAAACTGAAGTTCTAGCTTTCAAGCCTTTTTGAGTGCTTACAGTGATTTCAGGAAGCTGAATATATTTTTTTATTGAAGTAACATTGAGGAGGACCATGCTGATAAAATAAAAACTGCTAAATACTTACTGCATAGAAGATATAATTTTTTCAAACCTAACTGGCAAAATAACATTAAAAAACACTCAAAAAATCATAACTCGTCAACTAAAAAAATCGTATAACATATATGGGGTATTTTTGGATAGCCACAGATCTAAGGAATCTAAACATAATTTATTGACGTCAATAGACTGGACACCCTGTCTACAGAATGTTCCTAAATTCATGCGACAAACTTCAGGAGGTGATTACTCAAATCATTTTATGAAAAAAACTTCCCATAAATGTAGGTCCGGTAATGCATTGTTTCCAAGATACAGGGGGTTAAAGTTTTACTTGACTGAAAAAAGTGGTATTTCACTGAGATATTTTAAACTTACAATTATGTTGGACTTCTTCATTCATTTTGTGACAGAAAGTCTCTTCTGCCTTTTTTCCATGTAAAACTGCGACACTGTGTATCTTGGAAACAATGCATTTTCGGGACTAAATTCATTGAAAGTTTTTTTCAGATAATGATCTGAGGTATAACCTCCCGAAGTTCATCACATGAATTCAAGAACACCCTGTATGTGAGAGATAGTAACTGAAATCGCCATGTCTTAAGTGAAATTTCGCATGACTATAAAACGAAAAAATTTTCATTGATTTATAAACAATACAGGGTGGGCCACGCTCATTGTTATGCTCAACTTTTACAGAAAACGGTAAAAAAAAAGATTTTGGGAACTTGGTTTGCTAGGTGAAAACTACTGCTCTTTTTTTCTGAAAAATATTTCAGAGCTGCGTTGTTGCCAGTTAGGTATATCAAAAATTCCTATGGACTTATGTTTTTCTGTTGCTCTTCAATATTCTTCTGTTCTGAAAATCGTCAATCGAAAATTCATAACATTTAGTTGCTAATAATTCTATACAGATTTTCGAAAATGCAAGTACTCTCCCGATATACGACCTTTGAAATAAAAAGGTAATATTCCACGGCAGTTTCACAAAAAATTCATTTCCTTCTGACCGTTGTTCTTAACGTACAGTGGTTTATATTCTGCAATTAATCTTGAGTCCACGGCCTGTTGGTTTCAAGTTATGCAAAAGATTTAATACCAATAACGTATTTTATGGTCATTTTTACACCTGTACAAAAGAACGTCAAGGTAGAGTGCATCCAACTCAGAGGAATTATTGATTTATGAAAGATGTTTCGCTCATAACTTCAATTGAATACGGGAAATTCTTGATATTGGCTCAATGTTTAAAAGATTATTTGTGCTGTTTTATTTATCTTGGATTGTTCTATCCAACGTTTCGGCAAGCATTCGCCAGCCGTCCTCAGAGTAATCGCAAAATCGAACCTAAAATTCAGCAAATTAATGCGAGCAGCTTCTGACATTACCTGTACGAAAATTGAATCTTTACAAATTCTGTGTTAGAGGTCACTGACATAATTTCTCAATTTAAATGATATTGTAGTAGTTAAATTAGGTTGGTACTCCCATGATTCTAGTTCGTCCTCCTATTATTGGTCTCCAAACATCCTTTATTTCAATGGAGGGCGCACTGATCGGGTTGGCAGTTATAGTCATGAAGGCTGCTGAATTTTAAGTTCGAATTTGCGATTACCCTGAGGACGGCTGGCGAATGCTTGCCGAAACGTAGGATAGAACAATCCAAGATGATGGAAACATCCCAAATAATCTTTCAATTCAACTGAATACCTTTCTTGAATTGAAATGATAGTACTTACAGTTATAGAGATTTAATGAATCTTTGATCGAGGTCATCAAGAATTATCAGATGATATGATTCAGTAAGGTATATGTGAAATACTAAACTAAACTAAAACAAGAATAAATAAAATATGGGTGGCGCACTAAATTTGTCTGGGTATTTTGACATTTAAGAAGTGTGATATACCTATGATATTTATAAAAATACCTCGCAACGAGTTGGACAAAGTGGGTCTAAAACATGGCCTATTTTCCACAAGGATTCAGCTCTAAAAGTATATAAGGTAAAATAAATCAAAAACACAGAAAATGAAGACATTAGATCATTTGAAACATCTTTCATTTGTCAATTTCCTGGATGTATAATCTCCATGAGCAGTGAAGTCAATTGGCCACCAAAATCATGTGATGTGACACTGTTTGACTATTTTATTTGGGGTATGTGAAAAGCCAGGTCTATAAAAATAATCCACAATCGATTTCTGAATTAAAAGATGGAATTATTCGTGTCATTAGTGAGATAGAACCTCAATTGTGCCAAAATGTCATTGAAAATTTCAAAAAAAATGGACGTCTGTAGAGCTGCAAGAAGAGGTCATTCAGCAGATATTATTTTTCGTACATAGATGTCATAACTTGTTACTTTAATTACCAATGAGAAGTTTTCGAAAATGAATACAAAAAATGTGTTTTATTTATTTGAAAAAAGAGCAATTTAAAACGTTCTTCAAAAGTTTCGAGTTTCTACAACTTACTGTTTCATTCCATTCACATCAACATGTTCGCTAAATTCGGATTTCTAGAAAGAAACTGATATTGTGAAGAATATGTTATTTCTACGACTTTCATGTAAAACAGACAACGTTGCTCAGTCATCTGTAGATTATTTCTAAAAAACTTTTTAGGTTTTCACTCCCAGTCTCTGAAACAGTATTTCTTTCAATCAAAGATGAAATGCTCCTACGAAAATCTTTGCACTAATTTGTCAGGAGCAAATTAGTTCTGAAAAATTGTTGCCTAAGAGTAAAACTAAAAAATAAATAAATGAAAAGTATAATGTAACGTTTCGGTGTCTATATTAGACACCTTCTGCAGACAAACTAAAATCTTTTTGTGTTTTTTCGTTTGCAGTTTAATTGCAATTGAAAGTTGTCAACATAGAGATGTTGGTTTTTTTAATTTTGAAATTTCCTGATGTCATTTCTTTCTTCAATAAATCAATCCAAAAACGATCTATTCCTCCAGAACAATCAGCCAAATTATCTACCTCATCTAACAAAATACAGGTGGATTCCTTAATTTTCCTTTTATAATTATCAGGTTCTGTCATTAGGATCTTTGTGTTGTTCAAAAATCAGTAATAACAAAACGGTGGCAATTTATCATCGCGAAATTTGAATGAAAGTGAAAAATCAGTATTATCCAAAGGAGAACAACACAAAGATCCTAATGATAGAACTGATAATTATAAAAGGAAAATTAAGGAATCCACATGTATTTTGTAAGATGAAGTAGATAATTTGGCCAATTGTTCTGTTGGAATAGATCGTATTCGGATTGATTCAATGAAGAAAGAAATTACATCAGGAAATTTCAAAAATAAATGAATCAACATCTCTATGTATTGACAACTTTCAATGTCAATTAGACTGCAAATGAAGAAACACACAATTCGGAAGATTTTACAAGTTTGTCTGAAGCAGGTGTTTGATATAGACACCGAAACGTTACATTATCCTTTTCATTTATTTCCTTTTTTATTTTGACTGTTAGGCAACAATTTTTTCAAAACCAATTTGTTCCTGACAAATTAGTGCAAAGATTTTCACAGGAGCATTTCATCTTAATTGAAAAATTTTAATTACTGGTGTTTCAGAGACTCGGAGTGAAAACCTAAAAAGTCTTTTAGAAAATACAGAATCCTTCCAGATTATATTTCAATCGATATCTGTAGATTACTCTAACCTAAAAATTATGTTAATCGTTGCTCGCACACTGATTTTCCTGAAGTGAATGGTGTTTACAACATGGTGGAAAATAACAATTCCAAATCACACATTGAACCCAACCCAGTTTAGAGATAAAGAAAAAAATTTATATGACCATTCCAGTCATCTTAATAACAGGTGAAACTTTCGTTGAAAAACAATTATAGGAGCAACACGAACAGTGTATATTATCCTATTTAAAAACGAAAGAATCAATCAAATAATTACAAATTTGAACAAAAGAGAGAGCACACAAAATCAAACAATCCTTTCAGCAATTCTTGGCCGGTTCGCTATTTAAATTGTTGCAAATTACAGCATCCCGGAGGCAAGAAAAAACTTCAAAACTGGCAACCACGTGTTTCTGGCAAGATGAAGTAACGGATCTTTGTTGCAATTAAAATAGATAGCTCTATAATACTACTTTTAATGAGATCGGGAGTCTGTTATATAGAAGCATAGGATACTCTCTAATGGCAGTAGAAGAGTAATCATCTCATTCTGGAGATTTCAATTAAACGTAAAATAACATCGTAACACGTGACATCATCAAAGGAATCCAGATTGCAATTTTGTTGCAGACTCCAGTCTGCTTCTGACCCCAAAAACAGTAGTTAAGTTATAATTTTCTCAGATACCTTCTGAAGGGTTTTCCAATAAGAGGTGTTATTCTGAATAGACCGCTATTTCGGTAGATGTCACGTTTGAAGCTCTCATTTTTTGACATTTGACAAGTAGAAACTACGTCATTAGAAAAATAAGACGATACAAGCTTCAAGAACGCATTGAAATTATTAAAATTCGCTATAAAAATGGTGAAAATTTGGCAGAGACGGTTCGTAAAACCCGAGCATTTTTTGGGTTTCGTGAAGCACCTTGTCGGACCGCAATAAAGAAATTGGTGGAAAAATTCGAGCTGTTGGGACCAGTTAGTGATGGGAAGAATAAAACCCGTGCACGTCGCTCAAGAACAGCCGAGAATATTGCTGCTATAGCCGAAAGTGTTGAAGAAAACCCAGGTTTTGTACATTCCTCGTCGATCTTTGGAATAGGGCATTCCACAAACGTCATTACACCGTATTATGCATAAAGATTTGGGTTTTAAGGCTTACAAATTTCAGTTAACACAAGAACTCAAGTTGGCGGATCATCAAAACCAAACCATTGATCTTTTGCGGGAAAAGTTTCCGGACCGTGTCATCTCTCGAAGAGGTGATCACAATTGGCCACCGAGATCTTGTGATTTAACACCTTGCGATTTCTTCCTTTGGGGCCACGTGAAAGACAAGGTCTACGCCAATATCCCAGCGTCAATTCAAGACCTCAAAGATGGAATTCGTGAGGCTATCGAGGACATAGGGCAGCCACTTTGTGATTTGGTTATGGAAAATTGGTCATGGTGGTCATTTGCCTGATGTTATTTTCTACTATTAACGGCATAGCTTCTTCTTCATAATGAGATAAGCGTCCGATCATTTATATTGAAAAATGGCATTTTTCTTCGAATACCAAAATAACAATTCTTATTGGTAAACCCTTTGAAATACCTTTTCTTTGGAATACGTGTATCTTTGAGAGAAGGCGAACTAAAAACTGAAAGATGGCGAAAGGAATGGTCTTATGAATAAACTGATCGTTAATTCTACAAATTTCCCGAACTGTCTTACAGGGTGTTAAGAAATTAGGCCACGAATACATGATTCTTTTCACCCTGTATAAATATGCTATCAACATTGTTGGAAATCTTTCCTGAAGTTTGTTCGGATACCACATAATTGATCTATAATTTGGCGTGGAAACAATTGAAATCGATGAATAATTATGTTCATAGACAACGAACTTCATCAAAATTTTAGGTGGCCGAGTTTTTTGCCAGTGAGTGTAATTTCACTTTCTAAACTGCCAAATCACGGTTGACAACCAGCGAAATTTTTCATGAAACTGAAAAAACTGTTACATACAGTCCGTTCACGAAAATTTGAGCGCATAGTAGGCTTTTATTTATTTATCTGTAGTTGGCAGTATTTGCTGTCATAACGTAAAATGAAGTCAACATTGCCGAATGTACCCGTCCTCGTCCGACGAGCTTACGAGTTATCAGAGAACTCTATGCAATATTGACAACATAGCGTATCAATCTGACAAGAGAATAAAGAACATAACCTAAAATTTTAATATACACACTGGAATATGCCAAATGTTCATGGCCAACCGACGGCTCGAACTTTCGTGAACGGAGTATAAGTTTGAACCTTTTTGGCATCTGAAAAATATGCTCAGTCAACTGAACATTTTATCTAGGTAGACTTACCTGAACTGCACTGTTGAGAAAACAATTGTTCTGTCCTGGTTCATTAAGAAGACCTTTGGTTGTGGTGCATGGCATATTGTCCCTAAGCGGTGTTGCCACAGACATCAATAAGGGGTGATTTGAAACTCCTGGTGGAGACATTTTGGATTGTCACTACGTCACTGAAATCAAAGAAAGAAAAAGAATTTAATGGACCAATACTGCTGCTTATTGGTAACTAATTTACAACAGCATGACTATATTCTATGTACACTACGAAAAAAAATTAACGCACATTATGGAAATCTCAAATTTATTCTACAACTGAAGGTGTTCTCAATGATAATTATTTTCATCAGAATTATGCATGCATATGTTATCCACTTTCAACGTTTTCCTTCAATACAGATGTTTTTTCCCAGAAGGAATAAAAAAAGATGAGATTATCAGATTTTGAATGTATTGGCTCCATTCTGAAATCAGTTGTTCTTGATCAATTTTAGTGATGAATAGTTTTTCTTTCGTTTGATTTTCTACACTCGATCTCTATGCAACGCGAAACATGCAATTTGCCCCAAGAGAAATGTGCCCAAGCGGTAGTTTTGCCAGAAGAAGGGTGGTCATACACATGAATTGCAGAAAGATTTGGGTTTTCCCATACAAGTGTGTCCAGAATGTTGCAGCGATTCAGGGAGATAGGTATGAATGTCCGAAGACCAAGACAGGGTGGACCACGGGTAACAACTGCCATTCAAGAACGTGACTTGAGAGTTTCTTCGTCGAGACAACGGTTTGCAACAGCTCGACTCCTTCAAAATCAGCTTGAGCAAACTCATGGGGTGCAAATTAGCAGCTCTCACCACAGCCCATCGAAGGCGCTTTTGGATTTTGCGAGAGATCATATCCATTGGGAAGAGGCTGGGAAAGAGTTCTCTTCACAGATGAGTCTAGATTCTGCCTCTACCATTGTGATCGACGTTCCTTTGTATACAGACGTCCACATGAAAGATATGCTCAGTGCAATTTCCTGAATACTACTGGTTTCGGGGGTATGGTGTGGAATATCTTTGACTGCTCGCACAGACCTAGTGGTCGTTGATAATGGAGCTATGAATGCTGATAGGTATATAAGGAACATTCCTGAAGAGCATGGAGAGCCATCTGCCCCATACATTGGTAGAAATTTCATTTTTATGGACGATAATGCCAAAATCCATCGTGCGGTCATCGTTCAGGAGTACCTTGAAGAGGTTGAAGTCTCTCGAATGAAATGGTCAGCAAGAAGTCCAGAAGGCTGAGAAGTTCAGAAAATCAACCAGCGACTCTTAATGACTTCGGATTCCAACTCAGAGAAATCTGGGAAGGGTTAGATCAGAACATTTTAAGATCACCCATTTTGGGTATGAACCGTCGTTGCCGAGCTGAAATTAACGCAAGAGAAGGAAATATCAAGTATTAAATCACTTTTCAGCATTCCAGTATTTTGAAAATTGTTCATTTCTCTTCTTTCACATAAGATTCGGTGAAATCCTGAATTTTTCTTCCATTTAATGTGTCTTGTTTCGTTCAAAATAAGTTATAAAGTCAATGTATAGAGTTAACTTTCATTAAAATTGAGATTTTCAGAATGTGCGTTAATTTTTTTGCGCAGTGTTTAACTTGAAATAAAATTCTATCTGTCTGAGCATCCATCCGTTAAAAAGACACGGTTCAAGAAGTTGAGTCTCCCTTTCTTGACAATACCCTTCATTTTCTCCACGTCATGAACCAGAAACCATGTGAACTTTGCTTCAATTAAATGCAGCACTAGGCAATCATATTATACCGTTAATAAATTTAGCTTAGTTGAGCAATTAATTTTTTCAGTACTAATGAGAATTCAATGTACCTTCGCTGTACTAATTACAACTCATATGTAATAATCCTTTTGTTCTGAAATCTAAGTGACTGTCTAAGGTAGACAAACGGATGTAAAGACTTTCACTAGAAGTTGAAAAAAATCTGAGAAGAAATGCGTTGCAGATTTAGATAACATGTGAGAATATTCCTGAAAAGTAAGATTTTATCAGTTGTATTTGATAATAAGCATGCATTAAAGTGAAAAATCTAAAAAACACTAACAAGAGGTTCTTAAGGTCGATCCACACATTTCCGTGACGTGGCGTACCGTAGAGTGACGTTCAGTGAAAAAATATATCGGAAATTACAAGTGTCTATTTGAAGCAAAAGGGAAAAGACGGAGCCCTATTCAAACATGTCCAATGCATTGATATTCCGGCTATCACGGTGCACGGCTGTCATAAGAATATTGCAATTTTGACAAATGTCATATGAGATGAACCCAGTGTCTTCTTTTTTTCTTCTTCCTCGTCCAAAAGCAAGATATTCAGAGCAACAATTCATTTCGAAAGACAATAACATTCACGTCAGATACCAGTTGCAATTGCAAAAGCCCATAAAGCGGACCCAGCAATGGCGGAAAAACACTGACACGGACGACACCGTACGTTGCTGTGTGTGCTGTGAAAAATTCATAACAGATTACACTGAAGGGAATGCAGTAATGACAGCAACGTTGTCGTCACATCACGAAAATGTGTGGATCGCCCTTTATGCTTCCTTATCAGAATTTCGAATTTAGTATCGTTTATGATGGATAAAGGGTGTATTTGAAAAGTTTCAATTTTGTAAAAACGGCGAGGCAGGGTTTTTTCTACTGAGGTTTTTCCCTGTGCTCTGGTATCATACGACAGAATAGTATGGTACCCCGTTTTGCACCAACCTCAGCTAGGGACTTTTTTGTTTCATGTATTGTATTTTGTTAGCTCTCAATTCAAAAGAATATATATATATAAGGGTGTTTCGAAAAATAAATAAAATAAAAATGGCGCACTGAATTGGTCTGGGTATTTTGACATTCACGAAGAGTGATGTATGAAATTTATGAGAATGGCTTCGTACACGATGCAAGAAAGCGTTTAAATTGTTGAATTATTCTAAGAAAAACAGCGTTCTGTGAAAAGTGTTTCTAGAAAACTAAACGAATTTTATATTTTCCAGAAAGTTCATTTGAAAGCACTATTGGAAGAAGTATTAAAAGATTCCAAGAAACCGGTTCGGTGGAAGATTAAAAAAGTGGAAAATGCAGTCGTAATGGTCGTTCACTAGTAAATATTGATTTGATTCGTGAAAGTGTTGTTTAAAACCCTGAAATGTGCATTGGAAGACGTTCACAAGTTGAACTTAGTGAGTCCACAACATGGCGTCTTTTACACAAGAATTTAGCTCTGAAGGCATATAAATTTATATAGCACAGGAGCAATAAGACTATTACCTCAAAATTTAATATGGGATTTGATATTGATACCAAATACCAGAATCTCAGCACAATCGGAACTATATTCTGAAAATTATTCAAAAAATGAAATATGTAAAAAACAGATAACTACAAAATTAAATTCTATGATTCTGATGATGCGATCCCTTTGAAATTTTGCATGAACATTCAGTATAGTTGTTTTCATTCTTGAAATAAATTTCACTCGAATCGGATATTCTGGATATTTATCGAGCAACAGAGTATTCCACCATTGGAATATGCTACTCGTACCTCGAAGTAGTCAATGCAAGAAGTGTCACCATGTTCGAAAATGGATGGGATTCTTGGAGATCAGAAGGTGTATTTCGATTTCAATTTTGCATGAAACTTGTTATGAGCATCTTGCAATTGGCCGTAACATTTCATTTCGATTGGTTTCGTTTTTTCTGAGATATTGAGGAACAGAAAATTTTGAATAGCCATATTTTATGGAACACCCTGTACAATTTGGCTGGTTAACGACCTTAAGTGAGCTATTTGGGACCCGAACTCACCCTGAAAATTTCAAGTCTCTAGGGCAATCCCTTCGAAAGTTATTGTGCTAACGGACGGCCCCACGGATAGAATTGAATTTGACCAAGAATTCGTCATCAGGGAGTCGAACCCTATCGTTTGAGACCACTTTCGGCTCAAAATTAGAAAATTACAGAAATTTGGGAAAAACGATATAGCACTCGTTTTAGTAGAACGAGCGCTCAATGAATGACAATGAGGTCAATCTAACAAATATCAATTTTATGTAGTCGATAACACTAGAAGATTTTATCCTCATTTGGAAGTAAGCAGAATAATTTAAAACTACCGTCAAGGAAACATAGAAGTAAAAATAACGGCATCACCATAATGGACCCGGCATTTAGACAGCACTTTTGGTTTATTGGTTATTTAATCACATTGATTCCTTCATTATGGTAAAAAGATCTAGTCATATATGATAATAATACAGATGAAGATGAACAAATATGCACGATACTTTTTCTAACTAGAGTACTTATGTATATGAGAGGAATAAAATTCATATCTTTTCTATCAATAGCTTGTGCAATACAAACGCCGCAACCATCTATCAATTTTCAATATGCCTCGTTTTTGGCGATGAAATATGTGACACTAATATCAATTTTTCTTTTTGAATAAGATACGAACAAAAAGTCTTCAGTTATTGTTGAAAACATCTCAAAAACAATTGTACAAATGCTTCTGACTTCACGTCAATGTTTCTTGAGACAAAAATACCTAATTAGTCGATGTCGTTTTGTCCACGATAAAATAGAAGAAATACATCGAATTTAATATTCTAGAAGCTATTGCTTTCATATTTTTGAGCACTCCTTCTACGAATGCTATATCGTTTTACCCAAATGTCTGTAATTTAGGGTTAGACTTCCTGATGACGAATTCGTGGTCAAATTCAATACAGTCCATAGAGCTGTCCGACCAGCCAGCCGTAAGCACAATAACTTTTGAAGGGATTGTCCTAGAGACTTGAGATTTTCAGGGTAAGTTCGGTTCCCAAATGCCTCGGTTGAGTTCGTTAACCAGCCAAGTCGTACAGGGTTTTTTATGAAATACAGCCATTAAAAATTTTTGTTCCTCAATATCTCAGACAAAACGGAAATTTTAAGGTCACATGCAAGATGCTCATAATAAGCCTCATGCAGAACTTTGTGGCTTTAATTCAATTGGAATATCGAAATGAAGAAACTTCACATTTCCATAACAAGATATCCGATTCGAGTGATATTTATTTCGCAAATGAAGATTGATATACTGAATGTTCATGCAAAATTTCAAGAGGATCGCATCATCAGAACCATAGAAATTAAACTTTTAAATCGTCATGTTTCTCCATATTTCAGTCTTTGAATTATTTCCAGAATATTATTTCGATGTTGCTGAGATTTTGCATTTATACAGGGTGTAACTAAATAAGTGTAAAATATTTAAGGAGGTGATTCCTCATCGAAAAAAAGATAGGATCTTTCATATAAAGAAACTTCATTTGAGCATCCCTTGTTAAGATACAGCCCCTCAAAGGGAGTAAGTACATAAATTTGTATAACAATTTTTTTCACAAGCACCAAAAAAGTTACAATATTGAAATTAACCTGACGTTTCCTAATAGCAAAAAGACACTTATCCAGTTATTTATTGGGTTAACCCCATGGTTGTAAGGGTGGGAAACGCAACCCCTAAAGTTTATTTCCAATGTAACTTTTTGTCTTATTATTTGTTTACCATTTGAAAATTTATTTCCGATAGCCTGATTCATTCTAAACAAAAAATGTCTCTTGAGTTTTGTGCCCAAAATAAACCAGTTCGCAGTAAAAAATTATTTTACGAACAACTACAGAGATAGATCGTCATAAATGCGAAACTAATCTATCTAGTAGGACACTTTTAGCGATAGTGACAATTATTAAATTGGTATAACGCTGTCAGTTTATGACGATCTTTCTCTGTAGTTGTTCGTAAAATAATTTTTTACTGCGAACTGGTTTATTTTGGGCAAAAAACTCAAGAGACATTTTTTGTGTAGAATGAAACAGGCTATCGGAAATAAATTTTTAAATGGTAAACAAATAATAAGACAAAAAGTTACATTGGAAATAAACTTTAGGGGTTGCGTTTACCACCCTTACAACCATGGGGTTAACCCAATAAATAACTGGATAAGTGTCTTTTTGCTATTAGGAAACGTCAGGTTAATTTCAATATTGTAACTTTTTTGGTGCTTGTGAAAAAAATTGTTATACAAATTTTATGTACTCCCTTTGAGGGGCTGTATCTTAACAAGGGATGCTCCAATGAAGTTTCTTTATATGAAAGATCCTATCTTTTTTTCGATGAGGAATCACCTCCTTAAATATTTTACACTTATTTAGTTACACTCTGTATATTTAGTAGTAGTAAATTTAATTTTCCGATTCGAATCTCAAACCTTCCCGAAAAATTCAACTTCTGAAGTCGTTCCTTACGGAAGTTATCGTGTTTACGGTCCCTAGTCGTTATTTAGAAAATATGAACCTCTGTTTTTCATATGAGGAACTTCCCTATAACGAAAGCACTAAATCTATAGTCGACAATGTCGCAATCGACTTCACTGATAAATTTAAGTTTACCATTCAAACTTAAGCACTTTTATAGACATTTTCGCACAAATTTTCACACTAGCGTAATCGTTAGATTGAAACCAAACAGCCAGGGGTGTATTTAAAACTGTTTCAGAAGGATCTCTCTGTCCTCCGTAATGATTTAGTTTAAGGTCGTAATGCCGCCGTAATGATTTAGAAAAATTCGGAAAAACCCACCTTTATACCTTCTTACCAATACCCACTTAAAGAATGATGTTCTTTGAATTTTTCGTTATAGAGAGAATTAACTTCGTTTTAGAGGGTGTTTTTTACATGGAATTTGGATTCAAGGTGCAATGTCTTGTACGAAATTCGTTATACAGACGTTCGTTACAGGGAAGTTTCACTGTATGTATTTAAAAAACCGAATAAACTTTTTTTGCGGCGACAAGAATCAAAGCAGCTTCAACCAGAAAATCCATAATAAATAAAGATTTTTTAATGCTCTGTGAGCAAGGTCTTATATATAAGTGATACAGCGGGACTTTAAACCACGAAAGCTTAAGGACTTATCTTCGGTGAAAGCTGTCCAACAACCAATTAAAATTTAACGTATACTGATCTCCGAAATTTCTTACTTTGAATTATGCGTATAGAATGAGATCCCGATTATAGTTATTAACATCGAAGATTTAAGTTTACAAAATGCCTTGGCAAGAATCCTCAATCCATATAGATGGTCCGGTAGGCGTGAAACTGAAATTATACGACCATGTCTGATGATAATTTAATATATGCAAGAATTTCTGAAATCATGATGAAGTCAATCTCGCGGATTCTTCAAGTTCATACGAAAAAACCCGATAACCTCTTCATTTAAGTAATTGCTCTTACGAAGGCAACGTATTTCGGTATTTAATTGTTAAAATCTTGAGCGAATTGATTGAAGATGATCTAGTTTTATTATAGATGCTGTTCGATTTAAGATCAAGTTAACTTTTTTTTGGGAGACCCCGTTTCAGTCCCACGGTTTCTAGATATTCAGATCTACTATGTTTGCAAACCATCATATTGTTATGACATAGATAAAGGATTTTCCAATAAGCTATTTCGCTATTTCGGTAGATGTCACGTTTGAGGCTGTCATTTTTTGACAGTTGACAAGTAGAAACTACGCCATTAATAAAAATGGAACGATACACGCTTCAAGAACGCATTGAAATTATTAGAATTCACTATAAAATGGTGAAAATTTGGCTGAGACGGTTCGTAAAACTCGAACATTTTTGGGTAGTCGTGAAGCACCTTGTCGGATCGCAATAAAGAAGTTGGTGAAAAAATTCGAGCTGTTGGGACAAGTTAGTGATGTGAAGAATAAAACCCGTGCAAGTTGCTCACGACAGCCGAGAATATTGCTGCTGTAGCCGAAAGTGTTGAAGAAAACCCAGGTTTGTCCATTCCTCGTCGTTC
This sequence comes from Propylea japonica, assembly GCA_013421045.1. Classification (NCBI taxonomy): domain Eukaryota; kingdom Metazoa; phylum Arthropoda; class Insecta; order Coleoptera; family Coccinellidae; genus Propylea; species Propylea japonica. Next base: position 50,217,961 of record CM024244.1, on the reverse strand, counting down.
TTTGGAATTAGGCATTCCACAAACGTCATTACACCGTATTATGCATAAGATTTGGGTCTTAAGGCTTTTAAAGTTCAGTTAACACAAGAACTCAAGCCGGCCGATCATCAAGAACGTCGTGTCTTTGCTGATTGGGTCGAAACCATTGATCTTTTGCGGGAAAAGTTTCCGGGCCGTGTTATCTGTCGAAGAGATGATCACAATTGGCCACCGAGATCTTGCGATTCAACACCTTGCAACTTCTTCCTTTGGGGCCACGGGAAAGAGAAGGTCTAAGCCAATAGCCCAGCGTCGATTCAAGACCTCAAAGATGGAATTCGAGGGGCTATCGAGGACATAGGGCAGCCACTTTGCGATTTGGTTGTGGAAAATTTCATTAAAAGGATATGGTCCTATAAGCGTGGTCGTGGTGGTCATTTGCCTGATATTATTTTCCAATATTAACGTCATAGCTTCTTCTTTATAATGAAATAAACATCCGATCATTTATATTGAAAAATGGCATTTTTCTTTGAATATCAAAATAACACCTCTTACTGGAAAACCCTTTAATATGTTTGCAAACCATTATATTGTTATGACAAAGATATAAGATATTGCTTCGTAGCAAATGTCGAAATATTTGGTATTCAGAGCAATTGAATTTGCCAATTGAAAGCAGTCATCAATGAAATATTATTTGGGTGTTTCTCCTCTAATAATCAATGACTTTAATATTTATTTTGTGTTTTGAATTGTCAGAATTCAGTTAATCTTGTCCAAACCCTAAGCTTATTATTTGTGCACAGATGTTTTTGATTTATTAGATAGTTGACCAATGGTGTGTGTTCGGCGATTGACATAAAAGCTGCTTCAATTTTTTGAGCACTCGTTCTTGAACGAGTGCTATATCATTTTGCATAAATGTCTGTAATTTTCGAATTTTGAGCCGAAAATGGTCTCAAACGATAGGATTGGACTCCCTGATGACGAATTCGTGGTCAAATTCAATTCTGTCCGTGGGGACGTCCGGCCGTCTGTTAGCACAATAACTTTCGAAGGAACTGCCCTAAATACTTGAAATTTTCAGGATGAGTTCGGGTCCCAAATGGCTGGGTTAAGTTCGTCAACCAGCCAAATCGTACAGGGTGTTCCATAAAATATGACAATTCAAAATTTTTGTATCCCAATATCTCCCCCCCCCCCAATATGAAACCAATCGAAATGAAATGTTACGGCCAAATGCAAGATGCTGATAATAAGCCTCATCCAAAATTTTGTGGCTATAGTGTGAACAGAACCATAGAAAATTCAATTGATATATTTAAAAGACAAATCTTCATCTTTCCATAACAAGATATTCGATTCGAGTGAAATTTATTCTGAGAATGAAAACTACTATACTGAATGTTCATTCAAAATTTCAAGGGGATCGCATCATGAGAACCATAGAATTTAATTTTTGTAATTATTCATTTTTTACATATTTCATTTTTCGAATAATTTTTAGAATATAATTCCGATTGTACTGAGATTCTGTTATCAATTAGCAAATTATCAAACTCGGACATAAAGATTCAAGCCAACAGAATCAATATGATTGTATTCTTCAAGGTGTTCAATCTCATTTCTTTTATCTCTTCAACTGCCAATTTGGTCAAACTACCATCTCCAAAATGTTCAAAACAAAGCCAAGAAGAGTTTGTATGAAATAACTGAAATTAAGTGCAAGTGGTCTGGCACCTCGTATCTTGGAAGGCCAAGATTGCTTCAGATCACTATACTAGTGAGTTCAGAGAAAATGTATACAAATTAGGTGCAGGTGGTAGCACTGCCTTCGATGGATAAATAGGTGGTTGTAGTGCCCAGCACGTTTCGTTTCATGCAGTACCGTATTTGTACACCTGCCCTTTCACTTTTTTTTCGTAGGTTTGTTTAACTGCTCTTATCACTATAATACACGCTTTTTGCATTGCGATTGTTTACAGTGAATATTTGAAATTCGCTGAATTTACTTGTCTGAGTAGATCAAGGAAATAATTGAGGAATACATTCGACTAATTCTTTATGGCAAAGTTTTCGAAATGAGGAAAATTTGAATATACTATCGTCAGTTTACTGCCAAAACCACATAAGTTCATTTTAACTATTTTTGCGTTAAGTGTATTTTACCAACCATATTCGATATATAAGAATATTACTGATATTTTATTTAATTGTAATTGTAAATTGTAATCCATCGGATATAAGAAGGGCAATTTTGGGTTGACTTTTTTTACATTGCTGATTGTGAGCTCTTTTCTCCATTGGAGTTTTTTCAGCTCATGCCCAGTTTTGATTATTGGCAAGTTCTTGTTTTAGTTTAATTTAAGTATATAAATGAATTTAAGTTATTATCAAGTTTTTTCCATTGTGAATTTTCCCATTCTCTAAATGGCTTAGGCTGTAGAATGGTGTAGCACAACTGAAAAGTGCCAATCTTGAGGGCTTGTTTTGGAAATAATTCATTTTGCGGAAAACTGAACACCAAAAATAAGTTGAGTGCACAAAACTAACAAAATGTTACTTATGTTATCATTGACCCAACGATATAATATGCAACGATCGTATAATGATAGCTATTATTCACGAGGTGAATTTTAGTCTACGAGCCGTAAGCGAGGTGCCTAAATAACCGAACGATAGAAGCCTTTATACGCGAGTGCACGACTACAGAATATATTTCTTGAAGATCTTTACATTTAGCGACCGCGACAAGATCCTTCTATTACAAGTGTGGAAAAAATCAAGTTGACGCATGAGAATTTTTTGGTGAACTTGTCATTGTATACTTTGAAATGAAAATTGCTTTAATTGATGTGATAAAAGTAGATTAGATCCTCGATTGAAAAGGTATTCTTAGTTAAAGTAGGTACCTTAGAACACTGAAGAGATATCAATTTAAATTATATAATTTTAGAGCTAAATCTATGAAGCATCTGAGAGCATTGAATAATAACTTACTATTCACTTGTGAATTATGGGTATTATTATGGCCGAGCAATCACACGTATAATGGGTAGATTTTACAATAGTGTGTATAAAAGTATGTTATTCACCGAATAGGAAAGACTGACAATTCTAAAGCATATAAATATAATAACTCTTTCCTTCTCATTGAAGGAAATTTGTGTTCGAACGAATTCAGATAAAATAAATTCAGATGTTATCATTTTTAACGGTCTATTTCCTTTCAATCAGATTAACTAGATCATCCAGTGATTCTGTCTCATGTTTATCGTGATCAAAACTTGTTCCGAAGTATTTGGAATACGGAATTCAGGATTTTCAATGATGAGCATCCGATAATTTTATATTTTTCCTGCAATTTACTCTCAACAGCTTATGCCAGTAGACCATCACTAGCGAGTTTGCTATTGGTTGTATCTTTTCCCTATTTGGCCATAAAATTTTTGAGCATTTATCAATGTCCGAGGGTTATTCGAATAGAAATTTTTTTGCTTAATTGTTATATTCCACATGGTTTTGACCAAAGTTCCTTTAAACTCTGTACCATCTTTTTCCTCATGTTGACAGCACAATCCTTTGAAATCAACGCTAATTCATTCGCCGTCCGATTTCCATCTAATTGATACTTTCTATCATTGAAAAAGCCCATAAAAGCTTTCCATACAAAGTCCTTATAGTACACGGTGTTTTTTGGTATGTTCGATTCTATAATTTCGTTAATATTCTCTTCAGTATTACAACCAAATCGTGACAATCGACATCGGAGGTGTCGGATCGATCTGAACCGTTCGTTTATTACATCCGGATTGAGGGAGTACACATCTGGAGCGTTCGTCATAAAAATCTGAGCAATCGGACGTCGATCTTTTCGCTCGGTCTATTTCGACGGAGCAAAGCGATTTTATTCATAGAATTCTATGTTTTTTTTATTTATTTTTTTGTTTTATGTTGAGTTTCCTGATCTGACAACCAATAGATTGAAAAATTCTAATACTTATCAACAGTTTTATTCTTCTGTTTTCATTTATTCATTAAAACCCCAATTAATTCATTAAAATTTTTCGATATAGCTATCGTAGTTATGAATGGGCAGGAGGAGATGTTGCTTTCTCGTTTCTTTTTCGTGTAATTGATTAATTAATTAGGATCTTTCGATACAACTATCGCCGTAGTAAACTACCCGAAGGGGATATTTATATTATTTAATTGAGATTTTACGGTAGAGCTACAAGAAAAGGTGAAAATATCGTTAAAAGATGAGCATATTTACCAAAATAGTGATCTTTGAAATCTCATAATCTATGAAAGTAGAACAGAGCAGTATGTTCTGTGGCAGATGCTCTGTACCGTTCGTTTATTCGCAGATATTACAGATGAATCTGTACGATCTGTCGTCACGTTACTAAAAAATCCGTCTGCTCGCGGAGGTCAATGCCGAACGGGCTTAAAGTCAATCAGATTGCAAATGAAAAACCACACAATTCCGAAGATTTTACAAGTTTGTCTGAAGAAGGTGTCTGATAAAGACACCGAATCGTTACATTATCCTTTTCATTTATTTCCTTTTTTAGTTTTACTGTTAGGCTGCAGATTATATTTCGATCGATATCTGAAAGAATTATTAGGTATCAGAAAATTGAATTATTGACTAATGACCGGTTTCTGTACTCCATTCATCAGTAGTTAATCTAGCCGATAAACTTAAGGAATCGAAAATCTTCGAAATCACTCTGTGCGCACCACTTTTAAAGATAATATTGGTTCGATAACTAACTGAAGTTTATCTGACGAGCTCAGGAACCGGCCATAATTCGCTCATTTATTCAAAAACATTGAACCCATGGTTAATACGGCTCTGCGTATAACCTTTCAAAGATGCCTCAGGTGTTCCTGGAACCTCAACAAGCCCTTGTAGAAGGTAATCCACTTCTACCTGGTCTTCATTTCAAAATAACAGGCGTCTCCACGTACTTTCGAGTAAAAAAACAAGCGAATCGCGTGTGTCGATTCTCGCTTCGGTATCTTCTTTGGTAAAAATAACAAACCTTCCATAATCATTCGCTGTAATTACCTTTTCCAAGAGTACTGTCCGAGGTACTGTCCATGTCGATTGATAAAAAACTAGAATTTAATCGCCCTCGAAGTAGCTTTTACAGGTTTTTTTCAAATAATTTTCAGTGCGTACTGAAGGAAAATGACATCAGATTGTTTACGAAGTAGAAATCGAGGGGTATTTCACCCTGGAATTTTAGTGCACAAAACTTGGAATTATTTGGAATTCTCGGACTTATTCAGAATTATTGCAATTCTTCGGAATTATGTAGATTTATTTATAACTTTCGGAATTTTTCAGAATCATTCGGAATTATTTGGAATTATTCGAAATTCGTGCTTCGTGCATTATGATCATGTTAGGTCCGGAATGAGACGCAAGCGGACAAGTAACGTTATATTCGAAATAATTCCGAGAAATTCCGAATAATTCCAAAAACTCCGATTAATTTAAAAATTCCGAATAATTCCAAACACGCCGATCAATTCCAATAATTCTGAATAATTACAAATATTTTGAAAAATTCTGAAAAATTCCGATAACGAATTCGTGGCCAAATTCAATTCTGTCCGTGGGCCGTCCGTCCGTTAGCACATTAACTTCCGAAGGGATCATCCTAGAGACTCGAAATTTTCATGATGAGTTCATGTCCCAAATTGCTCGGTTAAGTTCGTTAACTAGCCAAATCGTACAGGGTGTTCCATAAAATATGGCCATTCAAAATTTTCGTTCCTCAATATCTCAGAAAATACGGAACCAATCGGAATGAAATGTTACGGCCAAATGCAATATGCTGATAAAAAGCCTTATGCAAAATTTTGTGGCCATAATGTGAACAGAACCATAGAAAATTAAATTTCAATATTGAAAAAAACTTCATATTTACATAAAAAGATATCCGATTCGAGTACATTTTTTTTTGTGAATGGAGACCGATATTCTGAATGTTCATCCAAAATTTCGTGGCTATAGTTTCAATAGAACCATAGAAAATTCAGTTGGAATATTGAAAAGAAAAATCTTTATATTTCTATAACAGGATATCCGATTCGACTGAAATTAATTTTTTCTGTGAATAAGGATTGATATACTGAATCTTCTTGCAAAATTGTGTAGATATAGTGTTAACAGAACCATAGTAAATTCAATTGGAGTATTGAAAGAAGAATCTCTATATTTCCATTTATTTTGAGAATGAAAACTACTATACTAAACATTCATGCAAAATTTCAAGGGGATCACAGCATCAGAACCATAGAATTAAATTTTTGTAATTATTTATTTCTACATATCTCATTTTTTAAATAATTTTCAGAATATAATTCTGATTGTGCTGAGATTCTGCACTTATATATTTGGTATCAATCTCAAATCTCATATAGAATTTGAGGTAACAGTCTTATGTTCCACCAAAGAACGAGCGCTCAAAAGCTTCTGCTCTGGGCTTTTCTTAAATTTTTTCTTTGTGCTTTTGTAACATAAGCTAAAATGTGTGGTGCCCCATTAACATTTTCCATAGATTAGACTCTATAGATTCTATTTTATGGATAAGATAACACGTGATATGAATCATATCGAGAATGTTCGTAAGATATACCAAAAAAATATCGAAATGCGGAAATTAGTATCGAACTAGACAAACTATCTGAAAATACTATCAAGAATTACAATCTACTCTCACTGATATTCGAAGAGATATTTTTTAACTAATTTATCGAAAAATATTGGAATAATTTCGACGTAATATTTTTTTATATGGGAAAATGTTCATACATATATTATAAGCTACAAATTTTACTTTCTCATTCTCTCTGGAATATCTATCACCCATTTCTGTGATTTTCTGAGAAATGAAAAGTTGTTTAATCTTCGAGCACTGAAAAGCAAGGCATAAAACAAACAACAATTAGGTTATATTTGCAAAATCCTCGAATTTTAATGATACTAAAAAGATAACTGAAAATATACGCTATGAATTTGTAAAACACGTTTTCCAAAAAAATCTACAAATCTCAACAAAGAGATTCTTGAACTAACTTACAGGAGTACAACCGAAAGTTCGAAAATAAATTTAAATGTTTCTTGCTATATGAGCAAGGCTTATCCAACACAGTTTCTATGTCGATATATTGAGTTTCTCTCAAATTTATCAATATTTTTCGACATATTATCAATGACTAATATATCATGTTATCGGATATGAAAAAATATGCTTTTATGGGAAAAAACGATCGTTTTCGTTCTATCTTTCCTATCGTAAAAGATATGGAAGAGAGTAATATGAGACACATTATATTTTAGAGATAACATAAAATTGTATGAATATTTTCAGATCAAAGAATTTTGGGACAAACGCTCTGGGTATCATCACTGCTATCGTAGTGATCTCCAACACCGCATTTGGCACATCCCTTTCAGTTGGATGTTCATTTGTGACAATATTAATATCGACATTAACAAAATCATATAGAGTAATACTGTCCTTATCAATATTTCCAGTTGATTCCAATGTTTCAGAAGGATCTATCCGCCCACCGTATTGGTTTAGTTTATGGTCGGGATTTATTACCTACGTCCGGCATAATTATGGAAAAACCCACCCTTCTACCTTTTTACTAATATCCATTCAAAGAGTGATGTTCTTGGAATATTTCGTTAAAGAGAGAATTTAATTCGTTTTAGAGAGTGTTTTTAACATTTAATTTGAATTCAAGGTGCAATGTCTTGAATTAAATTCGTAATACAGAGAAATTCGTTATACAGACGTTCGCTATAGGGAAGTTCCACTGAAGTTTTTGAAAAATGAAAGATTTCAACCGAACGTTGAAGTGCTAGGAATACTGATTTTATAGCGAAACTTTATTGTTCGAATTTTCACATGTAATATACAGTGTGTTTGGTCATGACTTAGCGATAATTAAAGGGTAAAAAGTATACAAAATTTTATCCATATAATATCGGTTTCTTTGGACTTAAAAGTCCTACAGATGTGAAAAAAATGTATTTTGAAAGATGATACTACCACCTTTTATTGAAGCAGAACAAAATGAAAACATTTAACTTGGAAATGTCATAAAATAATTCTTTAAAACAATTTTAGTAAAAAATTTAATCATTTTCTTAATAAATCCGAAATAGTACAAAAACTAGCACATTGAAATATATTTGTTTTCAATGAGCTAACATGCAAGGATATTAGCTACAAAACAATACCAACACAATTTCTGTAAGTTACATAATCAGAAAGTAATTGCTGTTCGAACATTACCCTTATGAAAATTGATAAAATAAAATAAAACTCACTACTGTACTTTGGATAATTTTTAATGATCAAACAAACAAATTAATTATAAAAATTGCTCAAAATGACCGCCTCTGCTTTGTGGGCAGGCAGTGGCTCTCATGACGACCTGTAGCAACAAAAAAGTTTGGGGCGCACGCATAGTGGTCATGTTCGAACAGCAATAACTCTCAAATTATGTAACTTACAGAAATGGTGAAGGTGTTGTTTTGTAGCTAATACCTTGCGTGTTAGCTCATTGAAAAAAATTATACTTCAATGTGCTAGTTCTTGTACTATTGCGGATTTATTAAGAAAATCAGTACATTTTTTTACTGAAATTTTTTTAAAGAATTTTTTTATGGCTTTTTCAAATTAAATGTTTTTATATTGTTCTACTTTAATGAAAGGTTGTAGAATCATGTTTCAAAAAACATTTTTTCACATCTTCAGGACGTTTATGTCCAAAGAAATCGATATTATTTCGATGGGTCAACGAAAATAAAAAAGTAAATTCAAAATGCGGGCTACTCTAAAACTAAGGGGGTAAACTTTCCAATGTGGGTGTTTTTGTCGATAAAATAAGGTATATTTGATGCCCTTAAATTATCGCTGAGTCATGACCAAACACACTGTATATGTTCTTCATCATCTTGATTCATATCAAACAAAACCATAAAATTTCATAGCCCTATTTCGAAACTATCGATCAACTCGTCAATTTCTCCGTTTCAAATTGAGTGGACCATTATATTTTTAGTGCTGATTCAACGTATTGAAAGCTACGTTTAATTTTAAACGAAAAATATCGAGAAACGGTTCATCAATCTGAAATAGTAAACAAACGTCGGCAGTTATTCGATCGGTATGTAAACGTTTCAAGTTTTATTTTCATTGCAAACCGAAAATAAAATGTTGTGAATTGTGGTTACATTGTACTCTTCATTGCTTTCAGTTGGCTTTCTTCAAACACGCGTTTTTGTTTTGGCCGGTCGTTATTTATTTAGTTATGCTCTATTAATATTTTTCACGTTTATTACTGACTCAATATTTGTTTGAGCATGAAATTCCTATACGTTTGTACACCAAGAATATTTAATTATAGGAGACAGGTCTTTGCCTGAGGTATAGCTTCTAACCATAGTTGTTAAAACAGAAATTATCGCTGTAACGGTTTGAATGATAAGAATGTCACAAATATGGCGACTGTAGTAGTAGTTACTCTCACTCATTTCAGATGGCCATACAAAATTACAAATAAAAACATATGGAGGCGTCAAAAGTGTTAAATGGGCGAATGTTCAAATTTTATTATTAACAGCTAATTTATAAATTGAATCTTGATACAATTTTATTACAAATTGAAAATAATAATTGTTCTACAAAAATGATGGTTCTATCAAAGTGTCCCCCACTCCCAACATATATCAACAACTAGTTCTAAAAAAATTATTACTAACCGGCTGATTTTTTCACTGTTGCTTAGCAAATATTTTCTCAATGAACTGGTCACATTGTCCTACAAATTGAGTGGTACGTTTTTCCAGTTCTACGCTCGGAAATTGTCAATTGTTAGTAATCATTTTGCGTTGTGGGTTCTGTGATTCAATTTCTGAGGTAGGACTGGAAAATCGTACCACTCAATTTGTTGGACAATGTAATCAGTTCATAAAGGAAATATTTGCTGAACAACAGTTAAAAAATCAGCCAGTTTGTAATGATTTTTTTAGACCTAGTTGTTGATATATGTTGGGAGTGGGGGACACTTTGATAGAATCATCATTTTTGTAGGACAATTATTGTTTTCAATTTGTAATAAAATTGTATCAAGATTCAATTCATAAAGTAGCTGTTAGTAAAAAAAATTTGCCCATTTAACACTTTTGACGCCACCATACTGTATTAGCCCTCACTATCGAGAATTTTCGTAGAGGAAAAAGTTGGGCGTCTCGTCAAAATGAAGCTGCTCATAAATACTCAGATTTTTAGTAATCATTATGAAAAACAGAGGCGCTGGCCCATGGACTATAATTTGATGAAGAAAGTTCCCACAAATGCAAGTCTGTGAAATGTATTATTTCTAAGATACTGTGTTGAAGTTTCACTTGAAAACTCACTAAAAGAAGTGGATCGCCACTGAGATATTTCGAACTAACAATTATTCTTGAATTTTCTCACTCTCCTGTCTTTTTTTCATGTGGTGTGCCGTTTTTATTTAAAAAAATAAAACATCTTAATGTAGCGTCTCTACTACATAATGTATCGAAGAAAGACAAATACGAGTTGAGATGTTTTAATTTCTTACATAAAACGGCACCCATACGAAAGAAAGGCAGGAGAGATTTTTCGTCAGATATTAAATGAGGATATTGAAGCAGGAGCTTTTAAGCGCTTGTTCTTCGGTGGAGCAATAAGACTTATACCTCAGACTTTTATATGGGATTTGAGAATGACACCAAACATATGAATGCAGAAAATCAGCACAATCGGAATTATATTCTGGTAATTTTTCAAAAACTTAAATATGTAAAAGATAAATAATTGCAAAAATCAATTTATATGGTTATGATGATGCGATCCTCTTGAAATTTTGCATGGACGTTCAGTATACCTATTCACATTCGCAAAAGAAATTTCACTCGAATAGGATATTGTGTTATGGAAATACAAAGATTCTTATTTTCAATATTCCAATTGAATTTTCTATGGTTCTGTTCAGACTATGGCCACAAAATTTTGTATTAGGCTTGCTGCGAGCATTTTGCATTTGGCCGTAACATTTCATTTCGATTGGTTTCGTTTTTCTGAGATATTGAGGAACTAAAATTTTAAATGGTTATATTTTAGGAACACCCTGTAAGATTTGGCGGGTTAACGAACTTAATCGAGCTATTTGGGGCCCGAACTCCTGAAAATTTCAAGTCGCTAGGAGAATCTCTTCGAAAGTTATTGTGCTAACGGACAGAATTGAATTTGACCACGAATTCGTCATCAGGGAGTAGAACCCTATCGTTTGAGACCATTTTCGGCTCAAAATTCGAAAATTACAGATATTTGGGCAGAACGATATAGCACTCGTTCAAGTAAACGAGCGCTCGAAAATAATTGTTAGTTTAGAATATCTCAAATACCTTGAACTCAAAGTCAACACCCTATATTTCCGAAAAGGTTTATTTCATTCATGAGAACTTTTTTTCATAAAAAGATCTGAGGAATTACCACCTTAAATATTTTGATTCAATTCACAAACGCCCTTTAAATTTGCACTCCATGCAATAATCAACTCCTAGAAGCATGAAACCTAGCATGGAACATTATCTCAAAACAAAGAGGTGAAAATATCTGAAATATCTGAAGAGTTGGTTTTCTAACAGATCTCATAAAAATCAGCATAACATCATTCGAGATGCAAAATGACGAAATGACATCAATAAAATCTTATTTCGACCAAGGATATCAAAGTTTAGAAAGCGGTTGTATAAACTCAGAGAGATATTTAGTAAATTATTCTATTGAAATAGACGAAAGTGTTATATTCTCGTAGAAACGACAAATACTAGAGGAATTTAAATATTTCACGTACCATTTCACTTTTGTCTGCAGAAAGTTTTGGATTGAGAATTGACACCGAGATCGAAACATATGTACCAAAGCACATTTGTACGAAATTGATAACTTTTTCATACTTATTTATAACTATTTTTATTCAGCAACCTTGTAAAGGTTCTTTCAACTTGTATATCTCAGTAAAGTGAATGGTAATTATATGCTTGTAATACCAGATGTTAATTAATTTGAGCAAATTGCTATAATCAATTATCATCAAGTTTGTGTAACTGTGTGATGACTGAAATCAACATGCACACATTATTTTTATTGATACCTTGGAATTAAGTAGGTAATTCATTTTATCCAAATCATACACGAAAATGATAGTACATTATACATATCCGAGTGAAGTTTCTATTATCAGTATTCATTGAGATTCATGACGTGAAATGACGTAAAACTGAATTTATGGAGCCAGTGTTTTTGTACCGAAATGTTGAAGCCACTCTTGAATTAAACGTTTTTTTGAAAAAAATTATAGCACATATTCCAGACATTTAAAATATTTTGGTTATTAGTATATCCCCCATTTGAATTTTCTGACTGTTTTTCGACTTACATTAAATGATTAGGTATTCGATTACACTGTAGGTACGTAGTTAAGCCGAAATATAAGTGATAATAATATGATATCTCTGTCAATATAATTCTGAATATTTCTGATCACCACACCCCAATATGTTTATTTTGAAAAACCTAAACGCCATGAAAATGTTTTGAAGAACGCTTTAAAAACATGTTATCAAATTGGGAACAAACAATTAGTCTTTTATGTCGCATAAAACACATAAAATAACCTAATGTAAGTACTTATTAGTCTCGTTATTAGTCCTTCATTATAAACCTTTTCTAATTAAATTTATATTATTTCGAAGTAATCTAAGAAGGGAACACTTGACTGAAATCTAAAACGTTCCAACATTTCGTGCTCGAAAAAAAGCAGATCAGCACATCCAATTCTCATTTTGAGGAAACTAAAATCTATGAAAATATTTTGAGATCGCTACAAGAATATGTCATAAAGACAACTTTAATAATACACTCGATAATACATAAAGCAAAAAAATCATACATGCTAGTCCCTCAATTTGTGAACATTTAAGATCTTCATTTTCATTATTTCAAAGTGAAGATAGGAAAAATATGGACCTGATTAAAAATCAGAATATTTTAGATCACCACATCCAAACTTTTGTTTCGGAAATCCGAGAAGCTATAAATCTTTCTAAATTGTTGTAATATTATCATAAAACATAGCATTGAGCTTTTATGTCACATAAAACAGAGTTTTTTAGTACCAATGTTAATATTTCAATATGAATCCATTCAAGAAATCAAGTCCATATGATTTCAAAGTATGTAATGCAAAGAAGGAATACCTAGGTATTTGATATTCGAAACTTGAAAGTTTTCTGTGTTGAAGTCCGAAACGTTTCGGATTATTAAAGACGAATCCAATATTTAACACACCGAAGTATGTTAAGCATGTTAATCATGAATAGCAAAGAAATCAAGTCAAATACATAAAACAAAATCCAATTCCCAAAAAACCTAGTCCAAACAAACTCACCATTCTATACCGAATGTTTACATAAGAACTGTCAAAACAAAGCTGGTACAATTAATTCAATATTGCTACCACTCAACAAACCGAATCATGAAGCTTTGATTCACAAATCAGTGCAAAAAAGGTCCAAATTACATTTGGACCAGATAAATCTTAAACCTATACAAGCTAGTTCTTCAAAATGAAAACATTCAAGCGAGCTTTTAAGATCTTGATTTCATTATTTCAAAGCAAGGGAAGGAAAAATTTGGACTTAATTAAAAATCTTTATAATTTCACGACATCCAAAGTTTAGTCTCTGAAATCCTACAAGCTATATAACTTTCGAAATTGCTGTAATATTTTTAACATAGAATTACGCTTTTATGACTTATAAAACAAAGTACTCAAGTACCTATACTATTCTCTCAATATGAAATCATTATTTAAATCAACTCCATATAATTTCGAAGTAATCTGAAAGGAAGGAATAACTAGGTAGTTGAACTTCAAAGTATTATGTGTTAAACTATGAAAAAACATTAATCTAAAGCATAGATTATCAAATTCGATTCTAATATTCAAAAACCCGCAATATTGAACAAAAATTTAATAAACTCATGAAACAAAATACAATATCCCATCAACAATTCCCATAAAACCTAGCCCAAACAAACTCACCATTCTATACCGAATGTTTACATAAGAACTGTCATAACAAATCCGATCCAATTAATCCAATATTGCTACCACTCAACAAACCGAATCAAAGCTTCAACCTCGACACAAATCAGTTCCAAAAAACGTCCAAATTACGTTTGAACACTCGGTATTTCGTGAAACGGGGCTGAGTACACATACGCGGAGAAACACACCGGCTTTCTTCGAGAATGCTACTAGAACGACACGGTGCAAGTCTCGCAGAAGGTGCTATAGTGGTCGAGGAAAGACTCGACTCTCGAGAGTTCCTAGTAGGAGTTTCGAGTTTCGTTCGACTTATGTAGAACTTGGAGTCTGTCAAGTCTCCTTGTGCTGTCGTACGCACACCGATTGATGGAGAGTTATGAGGTAGTACCGGGGACCATGATGGGCACGGCTTGCTGCTGGTGGCATTGTTCTTGAATCTTGATTCTAGATTCATTAGCAAAGAGGATAGTGCGTGCTTAGAGGCTGAGATTACAGCTGGGACCCGGTGGATGGGTTTTAAATTCTTCGAGCTTGTTTTTGTAGATTAGAGATGGATTAAGTTTTAAGCTGAGGAGAGATATGGGGATATTGTACTGGTTTATTGATTAATTGATGAGTCTTGTTGAAGATTGGGATCTAACATGGTTTTTTGAGAGTTTGTTCACGTTCAGGAGTTTTCCTAACTAGATGTCACGCTTGAAGCTTCCATTTTTTGACATTTGACAAGTAGAAACTACGCCATTAATAAAAATGGAACGATACGCGCTTAAGAACGCATTAAAATGATCGAAATTCAATATAAAAATGGTGCAAATTTGGCAGAGATGATTCTTAAACTCGAACATTTTTGGGTCGCCGTGAAGCACCTTGTCGAACCGCAATAAAGAAATTGGTGGAAAAAATCGAGCTGTTAGGACAAGTTAGTGATGTGAAGTATAGAACCCGTGCACGTTGCTCAATAACAGCCAAGAATATTGCTGCTATAGCCGAAAGTGTTCAAGAAAACCGAAGTTTGTCTATTCCTCGTCGTTCCACAAACGTCATTACACCGTATTTTGCAAAACGATTTGCGTTTTAAGGCTTATAAAGTTCAGTTAACACAAGAACTCAAGCCGGCCGATCAACAACGTCGTGTCTTTGCTGATTGGGTCGTTGAAATGCATGGAAATGATCCGGAATTCCATCGAAAAATCATCTTGAGTGATCAGGCCCATTTCCACCTCGGTGGCTTTGTCAACAAGCAAAATTGTCGCATCTGGGGCTCGGAAAACCCAAAAGTTATTGTTGAAAAGCCTCTCTATCCTCAACATGTGACTGTTTGGTGCGGTTTATGGTCCGGCGGAGTCATTGGACCTTACTTGTTCGAAAATGAGGCTGGAGCAACAGTTACGGTGAATGGGATGCGCTATCGAGAGATGATTAATGATTTTTTATGGCCGAAATTGAATAATATTAATTTTCGACAAGACGGCGCTACGGGCCACACAAGCAACGAAACCATTGATCTTTTGCGGGTGAAGTTTCCATACCGTGGATCACAAGAAGAGGTGATCACAATTGGCCACCTAGATCTTGTGATTTAATACCTTGCGACTTCTTCCTTTGGGGCCACGTGAAAGAAAAGGTCTACGTAAATAGCCCAGCGTCGATTTAAGACCTCAAAGATGGAATTCGTGAGGCTATCGAGGACATAGGGCAGCCACTTTGCGATTTGGTTATGGAAAATTTCTTTAAAAGGATATGGTCCTGTAAGCGTGGTCTTGGTGGTCATTTGCCTGATGTTATTTTTCACTATTAACGGCATAGCTTCTTCTTTATAATGAACTAGCAGACCCAACAGACGTTGTTCTGTATACACAAAAATTCATTCAATTCGATCCAGCCGTTTAGTTGCAGAGTAGATGAATAACCTAAATAACGACTACAGCGCCATCTGTTGATCTGATTTGTGATCATAAACATACGGGCATCAGGCAATCCAAAATACATTCATACATCCCTCACACTTCGGTACCTTCTCCTACCCGAATAGTGCCTACCTCGGAGACGCATTTTGGTGCGATTTCATCTTCAACCTGCCATATCTTTTGATGTACCTATTCATCATAATTGAATGATGTAGAAGGCAATTTCGTTCTAAAGTAAATACTGGGTATGAACCACGTATTTAATTGGATAAGGATCAATAGCGTATTCATAAAAAAATGCTCCCAAATAATGCATAATTTTGAGAAACATTTTGATACCTTTAAAAGGTAATACCGAGTAAACCTTGAAAGATAGATATATGCTCTCGCGGACTTTTTTGTAGAACTATTGAAGAGGTACATTTCCGTCATACATTGTTTCCATGTACGTCTTACGGTTTTTGCAGCGCACCTGAAAATAGCTGATTTTGGTACTCATATTTATTATCATTGAAGTTATAGTACGTTTCCTTAATTTTCTCGGGTGAAAAGTATAGCCTATGTTACTCAGGGATAGTGTAGCATTCTAAGGGTGAAAGAATTATTGAAATCGGTCCAGTAGCTTATGAGTTAACTCGTATCAACGCCACAAATCCACAAACATACAAATCTTTCCTCTTTATAATATTTGTATAGATAAACATACCTATTATAAATATCCGATCATTTATATTGAAAAATGGCATTTTTCTTTGAATATCAAAATAACACCTCCTATTGGAAAACCCTTCAGATACAGAACACAACCTTGAAAAAAATAATTTCAAAAAATGTATCTCTCTCTCATAGCTTCCATATAATCATCAGGTGTGTCCATCCTCAAAACAAGTGAGATGTCGAAAAGTATACAAGTTTTATTTACAATCGAAAGCCCACAATGGACAGGTAGATGGTCAATTTCTGAGAACCTTATTTATGGTAGGTACTTACTCGCCAAAGAATGCACCTGAGCTAGACTTCATTTTTCCCAGTAAAAAGTGAAGGTAAGTCATAAAATAGTGTACCAAAAGGGTTTCAGCTCATTTTAGAATGAAAGCAAAACATTAACCACATATAACTTCTTAAAGCAACAAGAGTAATCATAGACCTATAAAACCTAATATATATTCTTTTGAAATCAATAGCTAACATAATACAATACATAAAACAGAAATCCCTATATGAGGTTAGTGCAAAACGGGGTACCATACAATTTTTTCGTATGATACCAGAGCTCAGGGAAAAACCCCAGTAGAGACAACCCTGTCTCGCCGTTCCAACAAAAATAACACTTAAAAACTATTCAAATATTGAAGGATTTCTTCTTTATATAGTCCAAACGAAAACCCTCTCCAAGATGCTTTCGGAAATTCTGAATCTGAAACGGAAAAGAAATCGAAGCAGAAAAATGAAATGATTGAAACCCCATTAAATCGATTTAAAATTAACAACCTAATTCAAAACTACTCTGTAACTTCATGTATAGCCCCTAAGCCATCCTGAAATTTAAATATTGGGCAATTATTTATCAGATGTTCTATAGTCTCCTCTGCTTCTCCGCATTCGCAACTAGGACTCTCAACTGAATTCCACTTGAAAAGCATGCTATTACAACGGTCATGACCTGTTATTATACGATTAAGAACAGTCCAAATTTTCCTTGGAAGATCAAATCCAGAAACTTTATTGGAGGGATCAGTTATTAAATCTTATTTTTGAATATTACTTGTATTCCTAATAAAGGTTTATGATTGTTATATTATCTATGATATTAGATTCCGAATTATCAATGAAGAGTACTGTAAAATATACCTAAGGAACTAGTTCAAGATCAGATATTGAATTAATTAATTGAAACATTCATGTGAAATGTTAAATACACACTTGCATATACCTATGCGAGGAGAAATATAAGTTATGAATTGAAGGTTTTCGGCTCCTATGCAATCATAGCATCACAAAAGATGTACTGTATTATTATTTGAGTTATTTCCATTATTATTTCTTTGGGGCGGTTTAAATAAACATTTTACTCAAAAGTTTTTTCTGTGAAATATCAGAAACTAAATCAATTGTGTCGAATCCATTCATTATCGTTCTAGGGGCCCTAATTGTTTATTGTTTCAATAATAATAACAAATAATCTTGGCAGAATCTTGAATCCTTCACGCTTCAGTTCCGCCAACACATTTTTGAGGAAGCTAAAAAGCAAGGCTAATAATATGTATCACTTCGAATAAGAATTTCAAGGCCAACACAATGAGTAATTAACTTGAAACTTGTGGACATAGGGGTATGATCTTTTTGAGCGATCGTACTACTCAAACGAGTTCTTTATTGTTTTGCGAAAACGTCTGTTGTTTTGAAATTTTGAGCCCGAAACGGTCTCGAACGATAGCACGGTACCTAACTTTCGAAGGGATTGTCCTAGGGATTGAAATTTTCAGGGTTAAGTAGTTCGTTTCCCAAATCGTACAAGGTGTTCCGTGAAATATGGCCATTCAAAATTATTGTTCCTCAATATCTCAGGAAAAATTGAATCAATCGAAATAAAATTTTGCGGCCACATGCAAGATGTGCATAATAACCCCCATGCAAAATTTTGTGGCCATAGTATAAACAGAATCTTAGAAAATTGAATTGGAATTTTAAAAAAAAGATCCTCCATATTTCCATAACAAGATATCCGGTTAGAGTGAAATTCGTTTTGTATATGAAGATAGATATACTGAATGTTCATGCAAAATTTCAAGAGAATCGCATAATAAGTATCATAGAATTTAATGTATTTAATTGTCTTATTTTTTCATATTTCAGAATAATTTCCATAATATTATTCCGATCGTGCTGAGATTTTGCATTCCTATATTTAGTATCAATATCAAGTCTTATACAACATTTGGAGGTAATAACCTCATTGTTCCACCAATGAACGAGGGCTCAAAAGCACCTGCTCAGGGCTTTATTAAATTTTTTAAATCGATTTTGCCATAATTAAATTTGAGGTTCACCTTCAAAATTGAGTAATATGGAACTTATGGAAGATCCAAATATTAATAAAACAAATATTGCCAAAATAAATAGAGATAACGCAGGTGATATAATAGTAATTCGTATATGATTTTAATTTATTATATCACAGATGTTTGTTCTATGCTTATATCAGGAATGATTTTTATCTCAGATCAATAAAGGTTGACGCTCACTTGGACGAGACGAAGCGAAGAGTTTGTTTTCCGCAGGTGCCGTATTCTCGAGAAGTGATATTCGAAAACGTATACGAACTTCATTGCGCGGTGGTCATTTTTGCAGGTAAAACAGGGACTCGCGCAATGAAGTTCGTATACGTTTTCGAATATCACTTGTCGAGAATACGGCACCAGGCACGATTTGCACTGAATCAAATGGGTAGACGTTCACTTGAGAGGCGCGAAGCGAAGATCAGAATCTAACTAACTAACGCGTCGCTTCGTCTCGTCCAAGTGAGCGTCAGGCTTAAAGGAACTTCTATTGATCTGAAAAAAAAAATTTCTGGAAAAATTTCTCTGAAAATTTTTTTCTGGAAACATTTCTCTGGAAAATTTTTTCAGCAAATTTTCACAGAAAAACTTTTCCAGAGCAATTTTCCCAAAAAAAATTTTCCAGAGAAACTTTCCAGAAAAAAATTTTCCAGAGAAATTTTCCCGAAAAAAATTTTTCCAAAAAAAATTTTTTCCAGAGAAATTTTTCCTGAAAATACTTTTTCCCCCAAAAAATGTTTTCAGAAATTTTTCAGAGAAATTTTTCAGGAAAATTTCCCAGAGGAATTTTTCCAGAAAAACTTTTTCAGAGAAATTTTCCAGAAAAATATTTGTAAGAGAAATTTTTTCCAGAGAACATTTTTCCATAGAAATCTTTCCATATTTCTCTGGAAAAGATTTTTTTTGTAAAACTTCTCCAGAAAATTTTCCTGAAAAAATTTTTTCCAGAGAATTTTCGGAGAAAATTTCCAGAAAAACTTTTCCAGAGAAATTTTTCCAATAAAAACTTTCTCCAGAAAAAATTTCCTAGAGGAACTTTTCCAGAGAAATTTTCCAAAATAAATTTTCAGAGAAATTTTCTAGAAAAATTTTTTCCTGGAAAAATTTCTCTGTAAACTTTTTTTCTGGAAAAATTTCTCTAGAGAAATTTTTCAAGAAAAAACAATTTCCAGAAAAAAAAATTGGTGATCCAAGAATGTTGATCCAAAATGTTACTCTGAAAATGTTGGTCCAAAAATGTTGCTCTAAAAAAGTTGGTCCAAAAATGTTGGTTCTAAAATTTTGGTCCAAAAATTTCTGGTTCTAAAATGTTGGTCCAAAAATTCTCTGAAAAAATATTTTTTCTGGAAAAATTTCTCTGGAAAATTTTTTCCAGAGAAATTTTTCAAGAATTTTCTGGAAAAATTTCTGTAGAGAAATTTTTCCTGGAAATTTCTCTGGAATTTTTTTTTATTTTTCCAGAAAAATTTCTCTGGAAAATTTTTTCTAGAAAAATTTTTCTGGAAAAAGTTTTTATTGAAAAAATTTCTCTGGAAAAAGTTTTTATTGAAAAAATTTCTCTGGAAAATTTTTTTCTTGAAAAATTTCTCTGGAAAAATTTCTCCCAAAATTTTTTGTTCAAAAAATGATTTGTTCCAAAAAAAATTTTCCAGAGAAATTTTCCAAAAAAATATTTTTCAGAGAAATTTTATAGAAAAAATTTTCCAGAGATTTTTTCGATGAAAACATTTTACAGAAAAATTTTCTAGAAAAAATTTTTCAAACAAAAAATTTTTTCTAGGAAAAATGGAAAGGAATGGAAAAATGACTGAAAAAAATTTTTCCCGAAAAATTTCTCCTGAAAAAATGCTAATGCCAATGCGCAAAATCTTAGATTTGGAGGGAAAATAATGTATAGTTATGTTGTTTTATAACTTTTTATTTGTCTTTATTTTAGAATGAAAATCAACTTTATGAAATAAAATTTTTGTAAAAATGGTACTTAAACTATTGAGTAGAAAACATAAAATAGGAAAAACATCTAGTATCTATGATATAAAGAGATTCTTTATAATTTCTGAAATAATATCTCTTCCTCACTTCTCATAAGGAATCTTTTTTTCGGAACTTCATATTGAACCAAGAACCAGCTTCTATATCCACAGAACAATTATTGCAATTTATCAGAACAGTCTTGAAATTATCATTTTCAACAATGAGATCATGTTTGATTTTAACATTGCCCTTTCTATTGATAGTTTTAGCTTGAATAATGAAATTTACCATATCTTGACATTCCTCTGATAGACGCAACAAAAGATGTCCATTTCCTAAGTTTATCTCAGAATTTTCTGTTATTCGAGACAATGAATATCTGCATTTCCATTTTCTTGGACTAACTTCAAGTAACCATCCAAACTAGCTGAAAATGGAAAAATATTAAAAGATCCTGTCTCTGAATATCCAGAATAAATATTTCCATTAATTTTTGTTCATATAATCAACATCCTAATTGTAATCTTTTGATACAAACTGTGGATAAAAAACCTTTATGGACATCACTATTTTGAATAAGTGAATTTATCACATTGATATTACCATTGAGTTTAAATATACTCAATGATATTACTCACATATAGTAATATTTCCAGATTTCTTGCTGACAACTTCGCAATGCTTATGAATATTCTTCAATATCATATCACCTTGCTCCACAACAAACTTACTTCTATTGCAAAATGAACTATTTACCGAAATATCTCCACATTTTGTTGTGATATTGGTATTCAATCCCAGTAGTTTATTTGCTTTAACAGACTGAAATTTTATTGTTTATAATATGTCAACAAATTTTGCGCAAAAATAATTAACGCACATTCTGAAAACCTCAATTTTAATGAAAGTTAACTCTACATTGACTATAAGTTATTTTTTATGTTTTCTCGGGAAGGTTTTGAACGAAACAAGACACATTAAATGGAAGAAAAATTCAAGATTTCACCGAATCTTATGTGAAAGAAGAGAAATAAACAATTTTCAAAATACTGGAATGCTGATAAGTGATTTAATACTTGGTATTTTCACCCCTTGCGTTAATTACAGCTCGGCAAGGACGGTTCATACTCAAAATGGGTGATCTTAAAATGTTCTGATCTAATCCTTCCCAGATTTCTCTGAGTTGGATTCCTAAGTCCTTCTATTGAGATTGTCCCAAACCTGCTCAATCAGATTGAGATCTGGACTTCTTATTGGCCATTCCATTTGAGAGACTTCAACCTCTTCAAAGTACTTCTGAACGATACGCGCACGATGGGGTCTGGCATTATCGTCCATAAAAATGTAATTTTCACCAATGTATGGGGCAAATGGCACTACATGCTCTTCAAGAATGTTCCTTATATACCTATCAGCATTCATAGCTCCATTATCAATGACCAATAGGTCTGTGCAAGCAGTCAAAGATATTCCACCCCATACCATAATCGATCCTCCCCCGAAACCAGTAGTTATCAGGAAATGCACTTAGCATATCTTTCATGTGGACGTCTGTGTACAAGGGAACGTCGATAACAATGTTAGAGGCAAAATCTAGACTCAGTTTCTTCCCAATAGACATGCTCTCTCGCAAAATCCAAACGCGCCCTTCGATGGGCTGGGATAAGAGCTGGGCCTCTTGCCCCGACATGAGGCCTTAAATCATATTCTCTGAGGCGATTTCTCATTGTCTGAGTGCTAATTAGCACCCTATGAGTTTGCTCAAGCTGATTTTGAAGGAGACGAGATGTTGCAAGCCGTTGTCTCAACAAAGAAACTCTCAAGTAACGTTCTTGAATGGCAGGTGTCACCCGTGATCTATTCTGTCCTAGTCTTCGGACATTCATACCTGTTTCCCTGAATCGCTGCAACATTCTGGACACACTTATATGGGAAACTCCAAACCTTTCTGCAATTCTTGTGTATGTCCATCCTTCTTCTCGCAAAACTACCGCTTGGGCGCATTCCTCTTTGGGTCAAATTGCGTGTTTCACGTTGCATAACGATCTAGTGTAGAAAATCAAACGAAAGAAGAACTATTGATCACTAAAATCGATCAAGAACAACTGATTTCAGAAGGGAGCCAATACATTCAAAATCTGATAATCTCATCTTTTTTTATTCCTGCTGGGAAAAAAACATCTGTATTGAAGAAAAACGTTGAAAGTGGATACCATATTCATGCATAATTCTGATAAAAATAATTATCATTGAGAACACCTTCAGTTGTAAAATAAATTTGAGATTTCCATAATGTGCGTTATTTTTTTAGCGCAGTGTATTTTACCCCATTCTCTGAAATTAGGACAGTAATAGAGGATGACTGTACGACTCCCCCAAGTGTAACATTTCCTCTAGAAGTTCGAATATTGATTTGTTTCCCTTGGTATCCATTCACAGTGACATTACCAATCTCACTCGATGCTGTGATTTCTTCACCATTGAAGTTTTTTATTTCAATATTACCATGCTTCGAAAAAACATTCAAATCTACAATTCACGAATTTAGTAAACAATGATAATAAGTCGTAGTTAAACTATACCATATCTTCCGTGATATAACTGAACTTACTTGCCTTTATAGGAGCTATAACTCTACAACTCAATCCTTCTTTACAAATGTTCTCAGGTATTGCATTTTCAATAAAAATATTGTTGCCTTCTTTGGAACACAGCAACGGTTCTTGGATCTCACTTCTCACAAAATTATTTAATTCAACAAATAACTTATCACAATTCGGATATTTGTGCACATCTAATGGTTCGAGATTAATACTGAATGGAACATCTACTGAAATGTTACAAAAAGTGGGAACGGATAATTCTCTTTTGAATTGAAGTTTTTGATATAATGAGAAATAGCATTTTGGAGAACTTGGAGCTCTAATCTTCTGCAGAATTCTACATGCCTGACCAAATAGAGACCTAAAAAAATACTCAGTTTTTCTTAAAATGTTTTCTATATTATATCTATTTATGAATGATACTTCATAAAGGATCTAGTTCAAGTATTTATAAGCTCATCATTGAATACTTCCTCAAAATATTGAATATTTTGAAAAACTCACCTCATAATTTGTTTTGTATTTTTTAGGTTAATCTGTTGTCTCTGGGTTAATCTGTGAATTGACACATGAACATAGAAACCAACACAGAATACAAAAGACACTATAAAAAATATATTCAATAAATAATTTACAAAGATACATAAAAATAGAAAATTCCTGAGTGACATCTTAATTGAGAATACTATTCCAACCAGGTATGTACCCAAAAGGGTAACCTCACCTACAAAAGTTTTCATGTAATGTGGCGTACAATTTTTTAGCTTTTCTAGCTCCAAAACCAGGGCATTCGGACAGTTGATACTCGGAAGCATTAAGAATACCCTCTAAAGTTTTAAATTTACTGATGAGGGTCATAGCGTCAGTTTTATTTACTGGTTTGATAGATGAAAGAGCTTGGACTAACTGAAAATTTGATTAGATTATTATAAGTGTACGAATAATTTTAAAAATTTGTTCGGACTTACTCCTAAATAAGGTGTAGATTCGCTTTTCTCCATCAAATTATCTGCTGGTTTGTTTTCATATATCTTGTAAGTCTCTAATATTTTTCCAGCCTCTTCAGGGCTCCACGCTAGGACTAGAGTCATGTCTGCTAAAATGCATATCCTAGTAAGGTTCTTGATGTGATGGTGAGGATCTTTCACGTCCACCTACGAATTGATTTGTTGATACAGATATGTCGTTTGATATTCAGATGGAAATCAAATTTACATTGTGAAAATAAAATTCGTCAGCCATCTGTATGATGGTATGACTACACTGTTGCTCTTTGAAATAAATAATGATATTGAATTATACCTGAACGAGAAGTACCCGTAATTCATATTTGTTCCCAAGTTTTTTCATCGAGAATGGATGTAATCCTGGTTTAAACTATGGTATCGCAATGATAAAAATAAAGCGCACATATTGGGCCCCATTTCATATCAGCATCGATTTCTCCATATTCCCAAGATACGTTAGTTACTGCTTTCATGCTGAT
Source organism: Propylea japonica (assembly GCA_013421045.1). Classification (NCBI taxonomy): domain Eukaryota; kingdom Metazoa; phylum Arthropoda; class Insecta; order Coleoptera; family Coccinellidae; genus Propylea; species Propylea japonica. Next base: position 50,192,769 of record CM024244.1, on the reverse strand, counting down.
TGCCCCTCTGTGTGAAATTTACCAAAAGACTCTTATTTGACGCTCTGTTTGAAGTAAATGCTCCACTAGTAGAGGAACTGGCAGAATTATCCCTGGTATCTAAAATAACTAGAATCAGTGTTTTGCTATCAAAAAAAGAAATATTCCAATTACCGTTTGATTTGAAATTCGCCTCCATTTTTTGACGTCAAGTCAACATAACCTCAAATTTTTATGTCATTTCTGTTTCTGACACCTACAGACAAGTGCAAATGGTTTCGTGCACGTTTGACAACTGACAGCACATCGGAGTATAACCACAGAACATAAAATATAAGAAGTGCTATCTGCCTACTAAACCCTTACAACACGCGTGACATTTGAAACGTCAAAAATAAATGGGGCGATTGGATTCTGAGGGGTGGTCGCTTTTTGTAAGAGAGAGGTTCTATGGTTTCGTCCCGAATTTGACAATGCTCTGTGTTCCAGAAGGAGAGAGAAGAATATAATATTATTTTTTATTTATTTTACTTGCTTTTCCTATTGTTTCGGATTAAAAGGCAGATTTGAAAGAAAATATACATTATAAAAATAATTATTTTATTAGGCTCAATTGTACAGTACATATTGTTTTTGAATCAACAAACATTCATGATCAACCACAGGTCTTACAATTTGAGTAGGTACATTTGAAAAATTTCCGAGCAATTGTTGACAATTTTGAAGCATTTGTTCATATAATACGTATAGAAAATCAACACTTGTATTAAAAATCAAGTTAAGTCACTATAGGTAGTCACTACACAGTACACAATACACTGATCCATTCGTAAGGCAAAGATACATCCAAAAAGAGAATGATTACTATAACCTTATTGCTTATCGATGAAACAGAAAATATAACTTCAATCTCCTCACAAAGACGTTCATATTGGCAATATTTAAACAATTATTCCACTTGAAACTCAACTTTTTCACTTCCTTCTTCGACTCAAACAAAACAACACACAAACAATAAAAATGGCAGAATTGACATGATATCCCATCCCATTTAAATTTGACATAATTTGGATTTAGCTCAGACATACGTCACTGCTTGGCTCCGCCCCCAAAATAAATGGGGAGACGTATGTCCGTGTTGTAGATTTTACTTCTAGCGTTTCACCCCCCTGGGTATAACAACCCCACTTTTCCTATGTAAATCATAGCAAAACAACGAGAGATTTTAGTTTTTCTCGAGTGTTTCAGTTGATTTATTACTTCTTTGGACTGAAAAACGTGAAAATGGACCTATAGAATTGTTTAATAAGTTCAGATCATATTCATCGAGGACGATATGTAGAAAAATATCAGTTTTGGGCATTCACCCTTATCTACTGCAGAAGATTTATCTATCTAATGTGTCTTATTCCGATGATAAAATGTATCCTGATATTATTATCCATTAAATCAAGAAGACAAAGAGATTAGCCAGTTTCAGGATTCATATTTGGACTTAAAGCAGGAATATAGAACATTATTGGATGTTGTTTCCATTCACCCGTTAGAGAAAGGAGATGAAGAGTACTTGTTAATGGACAAAATTGTTGTGATAACTTGAGTTTTTATTAATATATGCCCTGAAATCATATCACTGGATTAAAAATTATCTGGATGTTCTTCAATTGGCAGTATATCTTTTGTTTTTTATATGAGACAAGTAAAAGGTAACTGCTATCTCCTCTTTTCAATATTTTATAGAATAAGCATAAACATATTACTACTAACTCTGTATTTAAAAATTTTTACAATTACTTATTAGATAATTAAGTTTTTATTCATACAAGAGACTATAATTTGTTGGTTTGTATTGAACGATGAATGTTTCACTCTCGACAAAATATTTATTTTTTTAATTTGTATTTAATAGAAATCGTTTTCTACGTTGTGAATAATTGAAATTTAGTTGTTCATTTTGATAAAGTCCTTCATTTTGTAAATAAAATCATCATGGAATTCATGGGCTTTCATTTCAATAAACAAATATGATAATTTTTCTTCTTTCCATTTATTGAAGAATAAATATTATAAATATATGATTCACTGCAGCAGCATTCTATGTTTCCACTGAATAACTGATAATATCAGGATACATTTTATTTCTGAAAAGAGCCAAGTTAGATGGATAAATATCTTCCTTCTACAGTTGACAAGGGTGAACACCCAAAACTGATATTTTTCTACATATCGTCCTCGATGAATATGATCTGAACTTATAAACAATTTGAAAGGCCCATTTTCACGATTTTTCAGTCCAAAGAAGCAATAAATCAACTAAACACTTGAGAAAAAACCAAAATCTCTCGTTGTTTTGCTATGATTTACATAGAAAAGTGGGGTTGTTATACCTCCGATGTGCTGTCTCAGTTGTCAAACGTGCACGAAACCAATTGCAAAACAGAAGAGAAGACAACACTTTCCTGTTTTTAGCGAAGGATTTCTCAATTCCTGGATGAGGAGAACATATTTTGCTGTTATTATTATTATACGTTCTCTATAAAATATTTTCAACGCTAATTCAGGTACACAAAATTTCACTAATGTTCTAATTGATAAGGGCTATAAAATGAGTTGCTGTCTGCATAGTGCCCAGAATTTGATAGTCTCATTAGTTCATTAAACACAGGAATTGGCATCTGGTCTTTGAATAACGTCGAAAATGTTAATAGTAAAAGGCCTTGAGCATATCCAAAACTGTAGTGGATACATTTGTATCAAGCAGAGCTCACGATAGTTCCCTTCAAGCCTTAAATAATACTCGACATATCTTATAATACAGCACATCATTCATGTTAGTTATTTTCAGGCAAAATGTCGGCTGGATATTTGGATATTGATTGTGTGAAATATGCTTGCACTTGTGGACATCTCAAAACCCTTCATCAGTTGTTCTTTTGTCGTTACTGCTCTCAGCTGCGTTGTTCATTTTGCGTTACCCATGAGGTATGTAAAAGTATTCTCAAATTCTGGGTCAGTAATTACGAACTAATAAACAATATTTTCAGGTTGATTCTCATTATTGCGGTAAATGCTGCGAAAATTTACCCTCTGCTGAAGCTAAATTGAAAAAAAACAGATGTGTTAATTGCTTCATGTGTCCTAACTGTTTCCATGAGCTCTCCACTAGGGCAGCTACCAAGCCTAATACTGAGGAACCCAAATCATACAGGAAAGTGTACTATTTGTCATGTCTATGCTGTCGTTGGAGCTCCAGAGATATTGGTTTACCCGATCAAATGGCTGGTATGAATATTGAATTTAAAATAATGAATGAAAATTCATGCGTTTAAGAGTAACGCGGGCATAATATAAACAATGAAAGCGGAGAATAATACTGATTGATTTAAAATCAACCAATATTAAACCCACGCTTTGGAACTAATCCCGTCAACGCACAAAGAACATGCATAGTGGTAATATCAAACAGAGCATCCATAGTTAGCTATTTCGCCCTATTTGGGGCTCTTCAGTATGGAGGAGCTCCGTCTGAAAGGCATTCTAGGTTCCCTCATTCGAAGAAATGTCGCCTAGCTCTGAGAATAACAGAACCAAAACGCCATCTCTTGGGATCCTTACAAACACCTACTTCCGATGCATGAACTCCGAACGAAGTGCAAGATGTCTATCCGTTTTTCATACAAACTGGTGGTAGTCCAACTATGTGGACTTAACCTTCAGTCGATGAAGTGGAAACGCTCTTTTCTTCGTCGTAAACCAGACGTGGTGATAATAATTCAATTCAATTAGTATTATTCTTCGCTTTCATTGTTTATGTTATGCCCGCGTTACTCTTAAACGCATGAATTTTCATTTATTACTATTATCTCCACGTCTGGTTCACGACGAAAAAAAAGAGCATTTCCACTTCATCGACTGAAGGTTAAGTCCACATAGTTGGACTACCAACATCTTGCACTTCGTTCAGAGTTCATGCATCGGAGGTAGGTGTTCGTAAGGATCCCAAGAGATGGCGTTTTGGTTCTGTTATTCTCAGAGCTAGTCGACATTTCTTCAAATAAGGGAACCTAGAATGCCTTTCAGACGGAGCTCCTCCATACTGAAGAGCCCCAAATAGGGCGAAATAGCTATCTATGTATGCTCTGTTTGATATTACCACTATGCATGTTCTTTGTGCGTTGACGGGATTAGTTCCGAAGTGCGGGTTTAATATTGGTTGATTTTAAATCGATTAGTATTATTCTCCGCTTTCATTGTTTATTGAATTTAAAGAGTTCTAGAAGTTAATTAAAACTAAATTTCTTGTAGCTACTGGTTCATGGCCCAAAAGAGAACCGATCCATGCGAATCGTGTTCAAGATATCATTAACATGCATAGGGGAATTCAGGAGAAGGAAAAGTTGGACAAAGAATTTTCAAAAGGAAACAGAAGGAAAAGATATATTCTTATACCGTATGTACACTTTGTTACAGTTGAGAGTTTCGAAATTTTTATTGAAATTTCAGGATAGAACTGGAGTTACTGCAGCTTCATTGAGGAAAAGAATTGGTCTTCCAGAGGATAAACCTCTGATGAAACCTAAAAACGCTGTGAAGATGATAACTCCTTCGAAAGCAGAAGAGAATGTTGATGATTTTGATGAAGATGTCCTGACAACACCCTTGAATATGTTGGAATGTAAGTATTTCCTGTCATTTGTCTGCTCATCTTAATAAAAGAGAAATACAGTAGAGACTTGATAATCCGGATCAATTAATGCAAGGGATGATCTGGATTAATGAGGAATCCGGAATACCGCGTCTTACAATTTAGTAAAGATGCAATTTAAAAAAACGGTTGAAATAAATATAGGCTTTATTATCGAAACCATAAAACAAATATATTATTTGAAATAATTAGATATTTTACGTTTTCTACTGTAAGGGAAAAGAATGCTGAACAATAGCTTTCTCCTGTATATCTTTCAGAAGCTGAATATCAGCAATTGCCATGAGTTATGGAATAAACAGACTGCATCGAACTGATCTATGCTCTAAATGCATTTGCTACCATTATCCCCGTCTTTGAGGATCGAAAATGTGCTAAAAGGCCTTTTCGGTATTTCAATTTTGTTAATTTAATATCATTATGATCCATATGCTGTATCAAAGCTGTATGGTTTGGAGGTTGAAACATTCCATTCCATTTCACTAATTAATTATTCTTGTCTGACTTTTTTGTCTTATACCATTGTGCACTATTATATACCAAAAGAACGCCCGATCGTCGTCATATGCTTAGTCTGAATATTCTGCTCGGCGTGCACTTCTTGCTCTCAGCTGGTCTTTTATCAAGCTCTCTTCGCTCACTTCACTCTGCATCGTGATCTTTTATTATCAGAGCGAGCAAGAAGATCAGATATATTCGCTCCCGCTCAAAAGCGAGAGATCTTCCAAATGTCATTTTATTCTAACCTAAAAGTTAGTTCAAGACAGTTTAGGTTAATTATTTAAGTTCTGGATGTTTTAACGAAAGATGAAACTAATTTTGTTGTTACAATATGTCGTACCGCGAAAGCAGAGACACCGTTTCAGAGCGAAAGACAGCAAATAATAATTTTGAGGTTACGAATTCCTTTGACTTGACAAGCCTTTGCGCCTGAGCGTTCTTTTATTATTTTCACTCTACAACAAATGTCATGACGTCACAGATAATCTTGCTCGCTCCGCAGTTCATATTTTCAGACTAAGCAATAGAAATTGAGTTACGACAAGTTAGAACCGTAAACCACGTATGCAACGATCGGAAATTCGGATTATTGAGTCTTGCAATCCGGATTATAAGGACATAATACATTCTTGACGGCAATCCGGACTAGTAAATACATATCCGGATTATCGTTCTCCGGATTATCGAGTCTCTACTGTACCTATGTAATAGTATAAATACTCGGCAACAACGAAATATTTGAATTCTTAGCTATCTTTTAATCTTACTTAACCTCAAAATATGATAAGACCAGGGCTCTTAATTTAAAATCAATTTCAAGCGGATAACCATAAATAACTGCCATTATCATTGGTTCAGCCCTTGGTTACTCTCTTTTTATCCTAGAACGAATTCTGGTTATTTTCAATATAGGTAATATTTATATTTTTTTATGTTTTATGCAATAAATACAAATTTCGAATCGCAAATGTAAATTATTATGCTTTTCAAGTTTAACTCCAAACGTGGATACAATGTAACAATGAGCATATGATTCTCGGGATGTCCCGCTTGACAGAAAAAGTTTTTTATTCTGTCAGAAATGATTCGAAGGGATAAAATTAAAGAAATATATACAGCAGGACACTATCCAATAGATTTAAATTCACATATGTTCATATCGCTGTGGTATTTGGCTACATCTCACACATCAAAGTAAAGTTTGCTTTTTTGGGAACTTAAACACAAATTCATATTTTTTTAACAGTCGAGAGCTATCAATTGTAACACAAAGCTTTTCCCATTATCCAGGTAAAGGAAGAATCTTTTGTTATACTCAAACAATATCAACAATCTTCAAGAACTTCAGACAATTCTATTTAAATGATATTAACAAGTCAGAAACTTTTGGATGCGTTAATTTCCATCACAATAAATAAGTTCTATTCCTAAATGAATGAAACTGACCCGATGATTGAAATTGTTGAAATTATTAACTTTTAAAATTTGCCGCGTATAACCCCACTTTTCTAATAAGCAGAAGTTTAACCCAGCTCTTGAGTCTGGTCATTTGCGGTTCAATTTAATGACGTCGAAGCGCTAATTCATGACGTCATTACTTTGTACCAAAAATAACCAAAACCGCTTGAATGCAATTGGTAAACCAAAATGATAACCGGTTATCCGCTTGAAATTAATTTAAGAACTCAAATAATACCAAGGTAGTCTCTGATGTACCGGGTTTTTCACTATAATTTGACCCCCCATTAACTTTGTTACTAAAGGAGATAAAAAAAATTTGCGTATGAAAGTTTCACGAAATCAACTGAGGTTTTTTATATGAGTCCAGAAACTGAAATATATACAGGGTGGCCAATATATTGATGACAACTTCATTTTTTCAAATGGAACACCCTGTTATTTTTCCGTTTTTGGCTAGCTCTTTTTCCCCTGATTTCGAATATGTAACATATGTTGGTATATCTCTTTTATTCTGAGAACCACAGAGTTTCAAATTTTAAGAACCACCTGCCAAGATCTGTAATCATTTTACAAGTGGCGGAGTGCGTTTACTGAAAATGCTCATTTTTGGAGTTATAATAACGTCAATAGAAAGATATACAGGGTGAACAACATTGAATGCAACTTTATTTTTTCAAATGGGACACCCTGTACTGTATATTCTTCCTTTTTTTATAGGCTATTTCCTCCTGATCTCGAATATAAATGCGTATGTGGATGTGTCTCTTCAATTTGCAGAGTTTCAAAGTTTTGAAATGATGACACCGAATGAAAAAAATTAAAAAATATGTGAAATACCTACGAAATTCTTTATATCCAAACAATCTATTTAAAAGTATTATTTTAGAATGAATACTTAACAATTACTTAACCAACGAAAAAGATAAACTATGGTAGTATGGTAAGAATAACACCAACTAAAGAAATTGCTCAAAAGGACCACCTTCACTCAATACACATAGTTCATATAGTTGTCTCAAGTTGTTTAGACTATTTTTGATAACATTATTATGGCTCCGATTCACGTCAGGAATTAAAGCTTCAAAATTTGGCTATAAAAACGTGTCCAACGGTGTTAAATCGGGACTATTTGGTGTCCATAAAATGGGTGTGCCATTACCAATCCAAAGATCAAATTGGCCACTTAAATATTCACGAACTTCCAAAACGCTATGCCAGATGGTTATTGAAATTTGAAACTGTGGTGCTCAGAATAAGAAAGATAGACCAACATATGTTACATATTCGAAATTAGGGGAAAAAGAGCTAACCAAATATGGAAAAATATACAGGGTGTTCCATTTGGAAAATGAAGTTGCCATCAATATGTCGGCACCCTGTATATATTTCAGTTTCTGGACTCATAACAAAAAACTCAGTTGATTTCGTGAAACTTTTATACGAAACATTTTTTTGTATCTTCTTCAGTAACAAAGTTAAAGGGGGGGTCAAATTATAGTGAAAAACCCGGTACCTACTTGAAACAATTTTTTCCAACTACTAATAGTAAACACAAAGATTATATAGTATAAAGATCGGAAACGACACGACTACATCATAGATTATAGAGTATAGAAATATAAAATTCAGTATTTCATGTGTAATATTTTTATTATGCATTTATAGAAGATATTACAGAAATATTAGGGTATTATTGTAAGATTTATACATGAATTGAATATGAATATACTTAGTGCGTCTGTGGAATTACAGTTTCTGGCTCAGTTCACTTGCAGCTTCGTTGTCCACCATCACTGTTTGAATTGACTGAAAACTTTTCCTGAATAGTCACTTTAACCATTTCATTTTCCGTGCAGCTTCATTATCAGCCACTATTTCTGTCTCTATCGTGGAAATAGCACCAGATGTTTGACGTTGATCAAGCCAAGATATAGCTTTACCTGCATACATAATCCATAAAACACCAGTTGATCATCCAGTTTCACTCATATCTCGTTAATCTGTATTACTGAAGGGTACAAACTAATCTTTTTTTCGAGACGACACTAATGGCAAAAGCCGTTCGAAGTGAAATAATTGTTCAAACGAATTGATTGGCACTTTTTTATATCAATGACATTTCCCATGTATATTGATTACGAATCTTATAATCATAGAACCAGAATTATAACCCTTCTATAGTGACATTAGTTCACATTTGACCCAGAGATGGCGCTCATTACACTGTAGTCGTGTCGTTTCCGATCTTTATACTATATAATCTTTGGACTACATTTTATGAGCGCCATCTCTGGGTCAAATGTGAACTAATGTCACTATAGAAGGGTTAAAATTATGGTTCTATGATTATAAGTTTCGAAATCAATATACATGGGAAATGTCATTGATATAAAAAAGTGCCAATCAACTCGTTTGCACAAATATTATTTCACTTCGAACGGCTTTTGCCGTTAGTGTCGTCTCGAAAAAAGTGGAAAAAAGATTAGTTTGTACCCTTCAGTAATGCGGATTACGAACGAGATAGTGAAACTGGATGATCAACTGGTGTTTTATGGATGTATGCAGGTAAAGCTATATCTTGGCTTGATCAACGTCAAACATCTGTTGCTATTTCCACGATACAGGCAGAAATATTGGCTGATGTGAAGCTGCACGGAAAATGAAATGGTTAAAGTGACTATTCAGGAAAAGTTTTCCGTCAATTTGAACAGTGATGGTGGCATAGACATATGGATGGTGGACAACGAAGCTGCAATTGAACTGAGCCAGAAACTGGAAATCCACAGACGCACTAAGTATATTCATATTCAATCCATGTATAAATCTTACAATAATACCCTAATATTTCTGTAATATCTTCTATAAATGCATAATAAAAATATTACACATTAAATACTGAATTTTACTGAAAATTATGGATTTAAAATATAAAAATGAAACATCCTGAAGGGAATACGAATTTCGCTTCAATTCTTATTACAGTTTTCTTTATATGATTTCTAATCCAAATTACAGATTTTATATAAAAATTGATCTTCAGTGCCATCTCTGGGTCAAATGTGAACTAAAAATGTAGTCGTTTTTTAGTACTAGGAATGTAGGGCCGTTTCCTATCTTTCTATACTCTATAATCTATGAGTAAACACTTTTGATGATATGTTAACAATAAGTTTAATCATTGCATGTATTTTCAGTAACCACAATGGAACAGAGATTGCTGCAACCCGATCTTCAACCAGCAAATTTAAGCATGATTTTCCCTATTCAAAAGATGCTCTCAATCAAGCGTGTCTTAAGATGTAGAAGTTGTGATCATAATGTTAGTAAACCGGAGTATAATCCTAACTCTATCAAGTTCAAAATACAGCTATTCGCATTGTAAGTTGTTAGTATGATATACATACAGGGTGTCCCGTAATTAGACCGACAAACTTCTAGTGGACATTATACAGGGTGTTTCATTGGGAAAGGGAAATACTTCACAGGTGCATAGGTGGCACCAAGACGGTTCTAGAGATACCCTATTTATTGGGTCTCACTGTCTTCGTAGCCGAGATACAGGGTGTTTTATGAATTTTGTCCGTTTCTTCCTGATGCCGTACCAGACGAACCACCCGGTATATTTTCTTCATATTTGGCAAATATGTTCCTTATTAAGAGCCCAAACATATCATGCAATAACCGCCTCGAAAATCCAGGTCCGGGTTAACAAAAAATTATGAATCGTTTGAATACTCGAAACAACACCCTGTACATCGGAATTTTGAAAATCTGTTTTAAAATTCGAAAATACCACTAAAAACTGAACTGAGACGTACACTTCAAATTCTCGCGCAGATAGTTTCAATGCACGAATTTTCAACGTAGAAGTGAAGTTTTTAAGAACTAAGATACCTGCAAGTGGTTAGAAGTGACTTTTAACAATGAATTATCAACAATATTGATTCCATAATTATTTCATCATTACTTTGTGATTCATTTCCACATTAGTTTTCATTTATTGAGAAGTGAGTTGCATTATAACGTATAATAATTATGGATTTCAATATATTGATAATTCATTGTTAAAAGTCACTTCAAACCACTTTCAGGTATCCAATTTCTCAAAAACTTCACTTTCACGTTGAAAATTGTGCAGTGAAACTATCTGCGCGAAAATTTGAAGTGTACGTCTCAGTTCATTTTGAAGTGGTTTTTCTTAATTTTAAAACAGATTTTCAAAATTCCGATGTACAGGGTGTTGTTTCGAGGATTCAAACGATTCATAATTTTCGTTAACCCGGACCTGGATTTTCAAGTACACAGCTATAAAAAAAGAAAACCAATGTAAAAATGAATTACAGAGTAATGTTGAAATAATTATGGATTCAATATTGTTGATAATTCATTGTTAAAGTCACTTCAAACCACTTTCGGGTATCCAAGTTCCTAAAAACTTCACTTTTACCTTGAAAATTTGTACAGTAAAACTTTCTGCGCGAAAATTTGAAGTATACGTCTCAGTTTAGTTTTTAGCGGTATTTTCGAATATTAAAACAGATTTTCAAAATTCCGATGTACAGGGTGTTGTTTCGAGTATTCGAACGATTCATAATTTTTTGTTAACCCGGACCTGGATTTTCGAGGCGGTTATTGCATGATATGTTTGGGCTCTCAATTAGGAACATATTTGCCAAATATGAAGAAAATATACCGGGTGGTCCGTCTGGTACGGTCTCAGGAAGAAACGGGCAAAATTCATAAAACACCCTGTATCTCGGCTACGAAGACAGTGAGACCCAATAAATGGGGTATCTCTAGAACCGTCTTGGTGCCACCTATGCACCTGTGAAGTATTTCCCTTTCCCAATGAAACACCCTGTAGATCATATTTTAGACAGATTCGACCCAAATCATATAGTAATGCAAAATTGCTTCGTTATGGAGCTAGTGCCCTTCGAAGATGACGTCCTGTCCACACTTTTTGCCACATATTTGCAAAACGGAGTCACATAAAGTGCTGAAAGTTTACACAGTGGCTTATATGAAAAATACGCATCGATTAGATTGAGTGCATTTTTTTCATGTCGAGCACAATCGTATCATTTGGGGGCGGGGAGGGCGAAGGGTATTTTTAGTTGAAACTTTTTTAACTTTCATTATTTCTCAAGATTTACATCATATTCATTAACTCTGATGTTTTTTCTTGAAAAAAGATGCCTAATTATTATCAAGTGAAAAAAATTCAAAACAAAAGTGAACATTGAGTACTTAGTGAAAAGAGAGAAAATCTATTTTTTTTCAGAAATGGTGCATCTGGGCGTTATTATACAAGAACATCCTTTTTCAAGAAAAAACATCAGAGTTCATGAATATGATGTACAGTGTCTCCCAATAAGCTTGATAGAACTTTGAAATTGAATAAAACAACAACAAATTAACCGATTTTGGTTCTCAAACATTTATTCGAAAGATATGGTGTATAAGTTTATGATTTAAACAAGATATCGTTCAAATGGCCTCCACGAGCTCGTTTGCAGACCTTAATTCGTTTGACCCAATTTTCCATGACTCGGCCTAGCATTTCCTGTGGTATGGCCTCGATACACCTCGTAATGTTCTCCTCAAGGTCTTGAATTGTCGCTGGAGAGTTGCTGTACACTTGTGATTTCACATATCCCCATAAAAAAAAGTCCAAGGGCGTTAAATCACACGATCTTGGCGGCCAGGCGATGGGGCCGTTTCTCGAAATTAATGAGTCGCCGAACTTATCGCGCAATAAAGTCATGTTGTCTTTCGAAATGTGTGGGGGGGCGCCGTCCTGTTGGAAATAAAGATCGTCGTCACCAATTTCATCAAATTTCGGGAAGAGAAATTCACGCAGCAAGTCGCTATAGCGCTGGCCGTTCACAGTAACGGCTTGTCCGGCGTAATTTCGGAAAAAATACGGCCCGATGATGCCACCACTCCACAATCCACACCAAACTGTGATCTTTTGTGGATGCAAAGGTCTTTCTTGCACCACTTGTGGATTAGAATCGCTCCAATATCGGCAATTCTGCTTGTTAACGAAGCCGTTCAGCCAGAAATGAGCCTCATCAGAAAAGATGATTTTCTTGTGGAAATCTGGATCAGCTTCTAACATCTCTAGAGCCCAATCTGAGAACGCCCGACGCAAACTATGGTCATGAGGCTTCAGCTCTTGTGCCAGCACTATCTTGTAAGGATGTAGGCCCAAGTCAATGCGCAAAATTCGCCACATTGTCATCCGAGAGAGCCCCATTTCTTGCGAGCGGCGATTTGCGGACACATTTGAATTGTCGCGGACACTGGCCGAAACGGCGGCGATATTTTCAGCGCTGCGAGCATTTCTGCGTCGTACAGGCACCTTTCTATCATGGAGAGAAAACTCACTTTCCAACTTTTTGATTACACGTCTGATTTGCTGCTCAGATGGAACGAAACCATCACCATTTTTCCGTTGAAACTCTCTTCGCGTGGCCTCCGGCGAACGCGAATTTGCGTAATAAATTTGGACGATTTCCAAACGTTGTGTGAGCGTGAAACTTTTCATGGTAAAACTTTGAACCTTTCTGAATAAAATGACACTTCGAACGTCAAAATTGATAAACAAATATGGCCGCCAAAACCTTACAAAGTTCTACAACCTTATTGGGAAACACTATAAATCTCGCGAAATAATGAAAGTTAAAAAAGTTTCAACTAAAAATACCCTTCCCCCCCCCCATATGATACGATTATGCTTGACATGAAAGAAATGCACTCAATCTAATCGATTCGTATTTTTGATGTTAGCCAATGTGTAAACTTTCAGCACTTTATGTGACTCCGTTTTGCGAATATGTGGCAAAAAGTGTGGACAGGACGTCATCTCCAAAGGGCACTAGCTCCTAAAACTAAGCAATTTTGCAATATATGATTTGGGTCGGATCTGTTTAAAATACGATCTATAATGTCCATTAGAAGTTTGTCGGTATAATTACGGGACACCCTGTATATGTAGATTGCCTCTTATTTATTCATTAATAATCTGTTTAATGCATGAAATTTTCCAGGTATCATGTTCCTGAAATACGAATAGTTACGGTTGAACCATTAAGGGCAGGTAAACCCTGTGAGTTGATACTCAAATTCACAAATCCAACTCAACACCAGATGGCAGTGACGTTGTTCCCTTACGACACTGTGATCGAGAAGGCCAAAAACCCTATTCTAGACATTGCGAGTCCTAAAAGAGATGATCAGTCCTCAGAAGAGTCTGATAAGTCTTTGACGCCAACAAAGGTACAATATTTGTACTATTGATGAAATTAACACAACATTATTTTCCGCGATTCACCGAATTTCTGTTGAAATTAATTCACGTTGGCTGAATTGTTTTCTGACAGATAATTGACACTGACATAAGAATTCTGAGTACCAACCTATAATAATCAATTTCAAGCGGATAACCGGTTATCATTTTGGATAACCAATTGCATTCAAGCAGTTTTGGTTATTTTTGGTTCAAAGTAATGACGTCATGAATAAGCCCTTCGACGTCATTGATTTGAACCGCAAATGACCAGACTCAAGAGTTGGGTTAAACTTCTGTTTATTAGAAAAGTAGGATTGTACGCGGCAAATTTCAAAAGTTGTTGACTGACGAAGCATATTTGAAGATATGTTTTCGTAAGTTTAGCCACGTTACAATTTATTTCGAGAAAACTATTTCAACAATTTCAATTATCGGCTTAGTTTCATTCATTTAGGAATTAAACTTATCTATTGAAATCTCTAAGTTAGGTTCAGAAATTACCGCATCTAAAGCTTCTGACTTGTTAAGTTGTTAATATTGTTTAAAATGGAATTGTCCGAAGTTCTTGAAGATTGCTGATATTGTTTGAGTATAATAAAACATTCTTTCTTTACTTGGATAATGAGAAAAACTTTGTGTTACAATTAATAGCTCTCGGCTGTTAGAGAAAATTAGTAATTTATGTTAAAGTTCCCAAAAAAAGTTTTATTAATAGCAAACTTCACTGTGACGTGTGAGATGTAGCCAAATACCACAGCGATATCAATTCATGAGAATCTATTGGATATTGTCCTCCTATATAATTTTTGGTAATACTTTCTCTTCGAATCATTTCAGTCAGAATAAAAAAACTTTTGTTTCGTCAAGCGGAACATTCTGAAACACATATGTTCATCGTTACAATGAATCCACGTTTCAAACATTCATATTTTGGGATGCATGGAGTTGAACTTGAAGCATAATAATTTACATTTGCAAATCGAATTTTGTATTTATTGGATAAAAAATTTAATATAACCTATATTGACAATTGACAAATAACCAGAAACCGCATTCAAGCGATGAGAGCCGAGAGCCGGTTATTCGTTCTAGGACAAAAAGGGAATAACCGAGAGCTGAATCAATAATAACCGCAGTTATTATTGGTTATCCGCTTGAAATTGATTTATAATGAGGAAATTAAACCATTCTATTCCTATTTGATAATCAATCAATCAAAATATAAATTGAAACTATTGAGATAAATACAGGGTGTCCCGTGATTAGACCAACAAACTTCTAGTGGACATTATAGATCATATTTTAGACAGATTCGACCCAAATCATATAATGCAAAATTGCTTCGTTAAGGAGCTAGTGCCCTTTGAAGATGACGTCCTGTCCAACTTTTTTAGCTTTCATTATTTTGCGAGATTTACATCATATTCATAAACTCTGATGTTTTTTCTCGAAAAAAGATGCTCTTGTATAATAACGCCCAGATGCACCATTTCTGAAAAAAATAGATTTGAAATTTTCTCTCTTTTCACTAAGTCTTTAGAGTAAGGTCGTTAAATGATAAAAATAATTTTTTTCTCAGAAATGCTGCATCTGGGCGTTATTATACAAGAGCATCTTTTTTTCAAGAAAAAACATCAGAGTTTATTAATATGATGTAAATCTCGCGAAATAATGAAAGTTAAAAAAGTTTTAACTAAAAATACTCTTCGACCTCTCCCCCCCAAATGATACGATTGTGCTTGACATGAAAGAAATGCACTCAATCTAATCGATGCCTATTTTTAATATTAGCCAATGTGTAAACTTTCAGCACTTTATGTGACTCCGTTTTGCGAATATGTGGCAAAAAGTGTGGACAGGACGTCATCTTCAAAGGGCACTAGCTCCTTAACCAAGCAATTTTGCATTATATGATTTGGGTCAAATCTGTCTAAAATATGATCTATAATGTCCACTAGGAGTTTGTCGGTCTAATAAGGGACACCCTGTATATAAACAAGAAAGAACCAGTTTTGAATACATTTTTGTATTTTGGATGGCTGCAACATTGCATATAATATTGTAGATTAGGATTCCCAGTGCTGTCAAGTATGTTTCGATGATGGAAGAGGCTGCGTTATCTCAAATGACACGATCAGCACGAATTGTCACTTCCAGGTCTATAGATGCAGGGATAAATTGTTTATCGGAATATTCCTCTCCTAACTTTCTTCTTCCACCAAGAGACGATGCTGCTGAATACGATGATTTCAATGAAACCCAAAATATTCAAGATGATAAGAAGTAAGGGAAAATTCGATATAGTCCGTTCATGAAAGGCTGAGCCCTCGATTGGCCATGGAAATTTGGCATATTCCACTGTGTATATTAAAATTTTAGGTTATGTTGTTTATTTTCTTGTCAGGTTGATACGCAATGTTGTCAATATAACATAGAGTTCTCTGATAACTCGAAAGCTGGTCAGACGAGGCCGGGTACATTCGGCAACGTTGACTTTATTTTAAGTTATGACAGTAAATACTGCCAACTTCAGATAAATAAACAAATGCCTACTATGCGCTCAAATTTTCGTGAACGGACTATAGACTATTATTCTGAGTTATATGTTTGATTTGATTTAATTTTCTCAGGTTGGTAGTATGGAGAAAATCTAATAAGGCGTTTGTGAAGTTCATTGTTACACCAAATGAAGACATCCCTATAGGTACACCTATTTTTGTTGGTTTAACGATCTCCCATATACATACAAATATAACTGGGGCTGCTATTGAGAATAAAAAACTTCAAAAAACAGACCATAAATGTAAGGTTGTCTTGAATATTGGTAACTCTGTAGGTTCCGATTAATGTTATGATAATAACTCTATGAATTAAGTTTCCAAGTATTGGGATATTTAACTTATTGCAACATTAAACTTTAGCTTTATATTAAAATGAATAATGTATTAATTAACATTTCGAATTGAAAAATTCAATATCAATATTCGTTTGTATTTTTTTGAATGAATATATTTTTTTGTTAATATATTTACTGTGTATTTTAAAATTAAAATTCTTTTGATTATAAACTTTTTTTTCCGCCGACCTCGAAATAAAAGGTGATTTTAATGTGTACGAAATTGAGCATTAATGCTCAATTTTTTAGCCACTTTAATGTGCAATCCTCATGGCAACCGTTCACAAAGTATTCAGAAGCACTACGAGAAATATCAAAACTCTACTGGAACATAGATACATGGAAATTTCACTATGACAAATGTATGTCTTGTGCAAAATGACAATAATCTAATTCAAGCGGATGACCTGGTCATCATTGGTCAAGACCAACAATGCCCAACTGCATTTAAGCGCTTTTGGTCATTGCTGGTCTTTATCATATTACGTCATCGATTAAGACCGCAGATGACCTAAGATGAACATACTCGAGAGCCGAGTCAAGCTTCTGGTCATTGGAGAAATAAGGTTAAATTCTTGTTTATATCTTATGATAACACATGAATGTCAGATTCACTTGCAATTACATTACAATAACAGATGCTATGAAATCTTCTAAACTGGACATGATTCAATTCTAGCGTAAATCTGAAATAGAAATGTTGAACAACATTCAGCTAGCAAAAATAAAAATAAATCATTTAATTAACTTATGTGGTTGTACGGATGTGGTATGGAAAATATTATTCAAATTTTTGTCCAGGGGGTAATACAGTATGTTTTGGGGATTTTTCTAGGTTCTCATCAAATATAACTATGTAATGGTAATTTCCAAAACAAACAATATTCAGTCCCATTGCATTTTTACTGAAACGAAACTCTAATTCAGAAAATCGTTGGTTATGTGTTTGTTTTCATTCTCCCTAACCTACATTAACGAAAATGGCGAAGATCTGAACTGCATTTGAGCGGAAGCTGGTCATTCGCGGTCATTCCTCAAGGGCCAAGACCAAGGGCAGGACCAACAATGACCACGGTCATTACTGGTCATTCGCTTGAATTTGATTAATGTATTTCAATCAAGAATTCATACACAATTCATATTGAGATCGTCGGAAAAATCTTGTAATCAACTTGGTTATTAATCAAGCGACTAATGGTCTCGAACTATTAAAGCGTTCGCTCCGCTCACGCTTTAAAATATCTTCGCTGTCTTTAATAACCTAGTTGATTAAATAACTATTATAATCTAAAATGTATCTCCCCCTTCCGGTAGTCAGCAGGCCAAACAATAAAACTACTCGTCAAGTTGGTTTTGCAAATATTTACGATTAGAAACTTGTTTCTTTAATATTGAAAAAATATAATTATTATGATGTGAAGTAGAGTTTAACAAGGATAGCATACGGATGGGTGACCTGTAACGAAGCAAAATAATTTCTATCATTATTTGGTTTCGTTCAATTCAAGTTGACGGAAATCGGGAATTGTTATCTCCGCGCTGAAGATGTACGGCAAATTAGATCGCGATTTCTCGATACCGCACACGTGGGGCGGAGTCAACTGTTACCGGCCACACGTGTCCGAAAGGTTTAAAATGCGGGATTTTCCGCTGAATAAAGCAGTCGAATTAAACATAACGTCCTGACCACTACTCCAGAAGTACTAGCCGACCAGACCGTCCAGAAGTAAGTGCCACCAGAGGGTTCTGCAGGGGCAAGTTCAGTTTAGGTATGATTGTTTTTATTCTTATTTGCTGGCTTTGATATTTATAATGTATTTCTCCTGTTGTATTTTCCCGTCCTTCCGCCGCTCGAATTCGCAGAGGTTGTGTAGTAGCTTCAAACGGCCTGCATGACTTGTGAGAATTCCGAGATTGCGAGATGGTGTATGCTAGCTTGAAACGGCGCATATATTGTCTTGTATTATCCTCTCTAGTGTTACTCGAGTTCCTGGACGTTGTGTAGTAGCTTCAAAAGGCCTGCATGAAGTTCTGAAACTCTGAGTCGACAAGAGGGTGTATGTTAGCTTGAAACGGCACATACACTGTCTTGTTGTACCCTTCTGGCATCATTTGAGCCCCCGGAGGTTGTGTAGTAGCTTGAAACGGCCTGCATGATATCCCGGAGTTCTGATGTGCAAGAACGCGTATGTTAGCTTGAAACGGCCCATATGCAGTCTTGTAAATGCCTCCCTTTATCCTCCCCCACCGTGTGCCGCTCCGGAATATCGAGGTGCATGTCCTAGCTTCAAAAGGCGTGCATGGGCCTCGTGTTCAGAGCACTAGGGTGGGTGTATGCTAGCTTGAAACGGCGCATATGCTTTCCCTGGTACCGCACTAATTTCCTTTTACCGCCTGTCCGTAAAACCGATTGTTGTTAATATAGCCTGTAGATGTGAACCGAGGTATGCCAGTAAATAAGGATGTCATTTTTGGAATTTGTTTGTTAGGAACTTGCTCATGTAAGAACCTTCGCTTCCGTACCGTTACTTACTATTTCTTGATTAATTTTCCGCTTGCACTCTCATTCGACTATCATTACCGCTTTTTAATCCCGCTCGTAATATTGCATTGCTTATTTTTCTGAGAGCTCTCACCGCCGACATAATGCTGCATGTTACATCCCGCTTCAACCTTCTCACCGCCCGCTCACCCTCTTTCCTCACATTGTATTTATTATATTATGGTTTATTTGGATGACTGCCGTTATTTACCGTTTACCGAATAAAGATGTTATTATAATTGTGTGTTTTCTTTCCTAAGAAATATTTGAGTATTTTTCAGAGTTAGGGAATATTTAGTTAGGTACAAACACTGACCCCTGGACATAACCTTCTCTGGCTAGTAGCTCCCGGACCCCATAGGACACCGCCTATGGGTACCCTAGTGTCCTCAACACTTTAAACTTGAGGTGGCGCCCGAGATCTCTACTTCCGAAGGTAAACGATGGCAACGCAGTTTGGTAGAGGCGGGGGCAACGTCACAAAATGGCGCCCGAGCAGGGACCGTTGTTTGAAGACGTTGCAAGGACAGGACGAGGAAGCGGACCATTGTTGAGCAGCGACCGTTTTTGGAAGACCGTTATTGGACAACCATTGTTGGAGGGATGTTGCCGAATTCACCGAGACGTTACCACGATAGGGTGAGAGAGAGGATAACCATGTTGGAGTAAGGAACCCCGTGTGAGGATACCACCGCAGCAATAATACAGGAAGAGTACAAAAGCCACAAGCGGAGTGAGTATAAACCATTACCGACCGACCGTATCTTTTACCGACCGACCGTATTTCTTACCGACCGACCGTATTTCCTACCGACCGACCGAACCCTTTACCGCCCGAAACCCCGTTTACCGCCCCAATTATCGTATGTTTATAGGTATTGACTGATCACCAAACCACTTCGTGATGAACCCCAGGAGATGCTTTTCAACCGATTCAAGGAATTTGATGGAGAAACTTGAAGAATGTCTAAATGGTGACAGTGGCGAGAGACTGCATACCGGAATTATTATGAGGATCGAGAATACTAGTTCGAGGATCCTGTCACACTTCGTATTCCTGATATATTCCGCCAAAGGGGCGTCTGCCTGGGATGGTAAGACGTTTGTCGTGGCTTCACTGGGTACCGGATTTTGTTTTAGTGAGCATGACGTTGGAGGGGGTCCGAGCCCTTCCTGAATGCCTTTTGGATGTTGGGGGTATGGATATACGAAGCAACTTGGCAGACCGAAGGGGACCGTATTGATCCAGCATCATTGCAGAATTGAGCCGACATCGATGGAATATCGAAAACTGTCAAAGTTCTTGGAAGAAGGGTGACACTTGTTTGACCGAATCCGAAACCGTTAGTGGACCGTAAACTGTAGGGAGCAGTTACCGTTAGATTATTTTGGAAGAGGGGTCAACGTCAGATGCCAGCGACCAAGAACACCGACAAACTTCAAGTACCGAATAGTCCGAATCCGATAGTTTGCAGCGTCAAACTAATTATATGAAAAGGGACACCGAAACTGTACCGAATACCGTTAACAGCGATCTACGTACCAGTTGGATTTACCAGTTGACAAAGAAGGAACTGGACGTAGAATTGGACAAGTTTCATTTAAACCGAAAGGGAACCGTCGAGGAGGAGCGAAAAAGGTTATTCAGGTTCATCGAGAGTGGTCAGTCTCTGCCGAATCCGCCAGTTCCGTTAAAACCGAACGTACCTATCCGCACCCAGAAACCTTTCCAAACCATACCGACCGATCGGGAATTATATCATTGTGTCGAAAGGTAAAATTTTTTTTTGTCGTAAGAGCCTGAAGGTGTTCCGTTGTGACAGGGGGATGAAGCGGGAACACCATCGTCCTAGAGCTAACAACGATTTCACAGCTAAGCTGGCCCCCAAATTTTCCGGACCATATACCGTATGCCGAATAATATCACCCGTAGTTTATGATTTACGTGATGAGAAAGGAAAATTGGTCAAACAGATTCACGTGAAAGATTTAAAACCGTGGAATGAACAAACTGATCTTTCTTATGTGAAAGCAATGCCGAAAAACTACCGCTGGTCTGAAGAGAGACTCGCATCACGCAGAGCCAGGAGTTCCAGAGTTCAAGTACAAGAGCCCATCTACCTGCCGGTAGGTGAATATGAGTTGTGCTGGCGATGTGGATGTCCCGGACATGACCGCCGCAAATGTACCGCACCGTTCCGCCTGTTTTGTTCCCGGTGTGGACGATTAGGAGTTCGCTCCGATCGATGCGAGTGCCGACCAAAACCTCCAGCCAAAACACCGTCCAAAATCGCCGTCCCGGAGTCCAGTGTGACCTTCCGAGAGTGACCACGTCAGTGACCCCAGTGTAGAATATGGACAAATAAGTGGTTAAATTTGAGTTTTCTTTGTTATTTCTTTTTGTTAATTAGGAAAGTTTTGTTTCAGAACTGTAACTGTAAAGAAAAGAGAAAGCTTAGCTTCCTCTTTTCTACCCGAAGAAGGAGGGGGATGTAACGAAGCAAAATAATTTCTATCATTATTTGGTTTCGTTCAATTCAAGTTGACGGAAATCGGGAATTGTTATCTCCGCGCTGAAGATGTACGGCAAATTAGATCGCGATTTCTCGATACCGCACACGTGGGGCGGAGTCAACTGTTACCGGCCACACGTGTCCGAAAGGTTTAAAATGCGGGATTTTCCGCTGAATAAAGCAGTCGAATTAAACATAACGTCCTGACCACTACTCCAGAAGTACTAGCCGACCAGACCGTCCAGAAGTAAGTGCCACCAGAGGGTTCTGCAGGGGCAAGTTCAGTTTAGGTATGATTGTTTTTATTCTTATTTGCTGGCTTTGATATTTATAATGTATTTCTCCTTGTATTTTCCCGTCCTTCCGCCGCTCGAATTCGCAGAGGTGTGTAGTAGCTTCAAACGGCCTGCATGACTTGTGAGAATTCCGAGATTGCGAGATGGTGTATGCTAGCTTGAAACGGCGCATATATTGTCTTGTATTATCCTCTCTAGTGTTACTCGAGTTCCTGGACGTTGTGTAGTAGCTTCAAAAGGCCTGCATGAAGTTCTGAAACTCTGAGTCGACAAGAGGGTGTATGTTAGCTTGAAACGGCACATACACTGTCTTGTTGTACCCTTCTGGCATCATTTGAGCCCCCGGAGGTTGTGTAGTAGCTTGAAACGGCCTGCATGATATCCCGGAGTTCTGATGTGCAAGAACGCGTATGTTAGCTTGAAACGGCCCATATGCAGTCTTGTAAATGCCTCCCTTTATCCTCCCCCACCGTGTGCCGCTCCGGAATATCGAGGTGCATGTCCTAGCTTCAAAAGGCGTGCATGGGCCTCGTGGTTCAGAGCACTAGGGTGGGTGTATGCTAGCTTGAAACGGCGCATATGCTTTCCCTGGTACCGCACTAATTTCCTTTTACCGCCTGTCCGTAAAACCGATTGTTGTTAATATAGCCTGTAGATGTGAACCGAGGTATGCCAGTAATAAGGATGTCATTTTGGGAATTTGTTTGTTAGGAACTTGCTCATGTAAGAACCTTCGCTTCCGTACCGTTACTTACTATTTCTTGATTAATTTTCCGCTTGCACTCTCATTCGACTATCATTACCGCTTTTTAATCCCGCTCGTAAATATTGCATTGCTTATTTTTCTGAGAGCTCTCACCGCCGACATAATGCTGCATGTTACATCCCGCTTCAACCTTCTCACCGCCCGCTCACCCTCTTTCCTCACATTGTATTTATTATATTATGGTTTATTTGGATGACTGCCGTTATTTACCGTTTACCGAATAAAGATGTTATTATAATTGTGTGTTTCTTTTCCTAAGAAATATTTGAGTATTTTTCAGAGTTAGGGAATATTTAGTTAGGTACAAACAACTGACCCCTGGACATAACCTTCTCTGGCTAGTAGCTCCCGGACCCCATAGGACACCGCCTATGGGTACCCTAGTGTCCTCAACACTTTAAACTTGAGGTGGCGCCCGAGATCTCTACTTCCGAAGGTAAACGATGGCAACGCAGTTTGGTAGAGGCGGGGGCAACGTCACAGACCATCGCAATGTGGATTTCAAGTGGTGAATGGTAAAGCTGTGAGTCAGTGCTGCTTTGTATTTTATAATTATTTATGTACCTACTTTAATTCATAAAATATATACATATTATTCTCAGTATATAAAAAAAAGAATGGAAATTTTTCTGATGAGAATTCAAATTGGAAACATTTTCGGTGAATGATTCAAAAGCAGAGCTGAATAAAAAGATATCCTCGCATGTGGTTCACAAACCATTCTGAAATTTTATGCCAAAAAAATAGAATAGAAGACATTAAATAAGATGTCTAAAATAATTATTTTAGACATCTTAACATTAAACAATTGTTCCACTAGGAGGCATTTCGATTATTTTTTCATGAATACCATTACGAAAATTAATAATTTAAATGAAGCAATTTACCCCTAGGTTGAAAAAATCAGGGATTTTTTAAATGCAAATGGACGTAATCATTTCGATTTCAATTCATGAATAATTCCTGAAATCATTTCAGAATTATTCTCAATCAACATTTTAAAATTCTTTCAAATCAGCCACAGAGTATTTGACATAATATCATATCTGTGTACATTTCACGTTATTTCGACTAAGTAATGAAAATTTATATTTTTTCCTAATATTTCTGAAAAATATAGGCCTTGAGACTCCCTAAATATACATAAATTTAAATTTTCAAATTAAAATAACAACATTCAAATTATCTTTTTCTTCATTCTGTGCTTCAGTTTGAATAGTTTAGTAAATTATTCAATAGGTGGCAGCACAGTGATTGTTTTGAAAGAAAGTCTGACAGGGGATACCGACCGTCACTGACAGCCAGCTAGGGGCCAGTGGCTCCTGTATGTAGTTGCTCGTGGGTTCGGGTTCATTAATCGCCATATTTGTTGTTGTCTCGAATGGGGGAGGTCACCACTAATGAAAAATCATCTATTTTGTCATGTTTTGTGTGAAATCGGTATTTTTGTGTTATGTAAGTCGTTCTCAGAAGATGTGCTGGTAAAGTGCTGCCAATTTGAATGCGTTTTATAGACTACTTTCCATCAGTGTATCCCTGGACACATTTCGAAGTCGGAGGTAGTTCTTTGTTTGAAACTGGCGGCGGCCGGAAACCTCCCCGGTGGTGACGGTGACGTTGCAGCCGGGATTCTGGAATGGGAGACCGTCTCCTTCGGGGACTCTGATCGTTTCGAGGAGGATTCTCTTTGTAGCTGGAGTTCAGAGCCTGAAAGTGTGTGTAACAACTGGAGAGGGTGGAAAAAGCCCTCCAATGGCTCTGCTAACTTCTTTGGGACGAGTAAAAAGTGTTCAGAAGGTAGGTACACCTCTTATTCAAACGTTTTAATTCATACAATGAACAGAAAATCGTTTTAGGTAACTCTTTCATTCAATTCAAACTCTGTGAAGTATATACCCTTCACACAAAGTTCATTAGGTTGACATCAACTACCATAGTTTTGTTCAGATGATTTTGGAAAAATACACATGAGTTTAATTTATGGTATTTGTCAAATTGATGACAAAATTTCGGAAAGAACCTTCTTCATTTAGAAGTGACGGTTTGTGATGATTATTAAAAAATAACTGGTAATACATATTCAGTTCAAAGCTTCCATTCAGATTGGTGTATGAATAATTTGAATTTAATAAGATGAGCTGCGTAACGCAAATCGAAATTGGAATATACCATTAAAGATGGACAATGTAATGTAAACAATGGTCTCTACGTTTATTACTTCGTTGAATACCTGTCATTTGTTTTGATCTCGGTTTTAAACTTTGTTGTTATTCCTTCAGCTGTGAGTATGTCTTATTCAATCATCATTTATAATATTTGTCATTACTTAGACAAAAGTCTAAGGTCTTTTTATAGGTTTGATTGAGATTTGCTGGAGAGTTCAACATTTTCTTACCCCCTGTACCTACTTACCTGCTTTATTTATTGTCGGATGAAACTTCTAACCTTTGACATTGAGTTTAAATTTAATTCCTTTCTTTATTTACCATACAGGGTGTCCCAAAACTCGACGTCAACCCGGAACCGGGTGAAAGGGCAAGTAATGCTGGCTGTCACAAAGATAAAAAAATATCTAAGTTGCATGATTTTAAAATAATAGGTATTTAAAAAAACACAGAAATTTCTACACCCTGTGACAGTCTTTTCACTCCTGTTGCCACAAATATAAACTTTTTCCAACTTTTCTTTTTGCTGTGTAACCCTGAATAATGCTTGTCTAAACTGTAATCAAAATTTTGATACCAGCTGCTCTAGGTTTCATAAAAATAGGGCTAACTTCTCAGAAAAAAAATCAAAATAAACAATTGCCTAGTTTCGAATTTAAACTACGGTAGCTACAATTTACCAAGAATTATACCATTTTGGAATCCTCACTAAATGCGCCAACTTTTGACAAAACATGCCAAACTTGCGTAGTACATTTTTTTTTCAATACAGTAATTGAACTTAGGCAATTGTTTATTTTGAATTTTTTTCTGAGAAGTTAGCCCTATTTTTATGAAACCTAGAGCAGCTGGTATCAAAATTTTGATAACAGTTTAGACAAGCATCATTCAGGGTTACACAGCAAAAAAAAAGTTGGAAAAAGTTGATATTTGTGACAACAGGAGTGAAAAGACTGTCACAGGGTGTGGAATTTTGTTTGTTTTTTTAAATGCCTATTATTCTAAAATCTTGCAACTTAATTTTATTTTGATATCTTTCTACCAACCAGCATTACTTGCCCTTTCACCTGGTTTCTCTGCTTGACGTCGAGTTTAGGGACACCCTGTATATTCTTTTGAATTGAGAGTTAACAAATACAATACATGAAATAAAAAAGCCCCCCGCTGAGGTTGGTGCAAAACGGGGTACCATAATTTTCTGTCGTATGATACCAGAGCACAGGGAAAAACCTCAGTAGAAAAAACCCTGCCTCGCCGTTTTTACAAAGTTGAAACTTAAAACTATTCGAATAAATACCCTCAATATTTAGATACAAAATACTTAATGTATGCTGCTGGCCATGAGGGTGTTTTGAACCAGGTCTGGCATTCCAAGTGATGATTTTTCGAATCTTCTGTTCTTCTAAGACCGCTACAGGACCCTATTGAAGGGTAATCATCTCCCATAGATTTAAATAGTGGTATTTCAGCCAAATTATCGAATTCAATTTCGGAATTATGATAAAAAACGTGTGACAAACTTTGTCAAAAAATTTATTATTTAATGATTCCTAATTTGTCGATTCGCATCGATCTGAAATTTTGCACTTGAATGTTCAAAGCAGAACGCAAAAAGTTGTGGGAGTGCGGTTGAAAATAACAACCCCTTATGATTTTCCTTGAGAAATTGTTTTCGTGGGATAGATTTTCGAAAAATAAAATTCTCTTATAGTTTCCCATTCGATTCTGGAGAAAAAAAGTCTCTTGCAAAATTTCGATATAGTCGATACTTTTCTCGGAAAAAATAGAAATATACAAGGAGTTTTATGATCACTGTTCATTCCTTTTCATCGTATGTTCCATAGAATTAATATTCTAAGATATTGCTTAGGCTCAAAATTGGTTTGGTCAGTTATGCTTATTAATCGAAAGAAAGTTCTATTTGTGAAATTAAAATATTACGGATATAATGTTCTTCCGGAAATAAGTAATTAAACCTTCAGAAAGATTTATAGAACATCTTTATCTCCTGTCATAGATATACTTACAATATCTTAGAATATTCATTCTATGAAACAGTTATACGATAAAATGGAATGAACAGTGATCATAGCTGCTTGTAAGTTTTTATTTTTTCCGAGAAAAGTATCGACTGTATCGAAATTTTGCAGAAGACTTTCTCTAGAATTGAACGGGAAACCATAAAAGAATTTCCAATTTTCGAAAATCTATCGTACCAAAACAATTTTTAAACAAAAATCATTAGAGTTTGTTAGTTTCAACCCCTAATAATAAAGTTATGGGATAAAATAAAATTATGTGAGTAACATATACCTACTTAATGAATCATGTTGTTATGTATAGTTTTATGACTCAATGTTTTCGAGAAGCCGTAAAAAAATTTAAAACTTTCAACTTGTCATCGCCTTCCAAAGGCTGTATCTTGGAAGGGGGGTCGATTTCGGAAACAACTTATATGAACAACCCTTGATTATTTTCATCGAGAAATCATCTCCCAAAGTCACTCGCGTTTGCTTACAAACAGCCTGTATATTTAGTATCAATCCCAAGTCCTTTAGAATTTTGGCTCTTATCTTCAATTAATAATAATAATAACCTTGTTGCCCCACCAAAGAACGAGCGCTCAAAAGCCACCTGCTCAGGGTTTTTCTTAATTTTTTCTTCAACCAACAAAATTATAGAAGCCAGTTTTTTCATAGTCGTGAATATTTTTCTTGGAGGTTTTCTCCCTTCTCCCCTCAGTAAAACAGCATGTTGAATGCACACCCTGGAGTAAGGAAACACCTAATTAGGAATGGAACCGACACCCCACCTGTCGTGAATTACATATTTAATTTCAAAGCCTGTAGAGTCTGGTTTATTTTATACAGAGCGG
The DNA here is from genome assembly GCA_013421045.1 of Propylea japonica. NCBI lineage: Eukaryota > Metazoa > Arthropoda > Insecta > Coleoptera > Coccinellidae > Propylea > Propylea japonica. The sequence goes on along the minus strand of CM024244.1, from coordinate 50,164,773 downwards.
ACGTTAATTAAATTAAACCTGAAAGGTGCAATTTCACTTTTTGCTGGCTGACATGCTGCAGACAATTCAAGGTTTAGTGTATGGGTTATTTCAGGAGGCTTAAAAACGAGAGGGAAATCATTACTGAAATTTTGTACACCAAATTCTACTTTTGTTCAATAATTTCATACATTCTAAGAAAATGGTCATAAATTCTACCAAATTGTAGGAAACTATAACTATAAAACTATAAAATTCTACTAAATTCCATCAAATTTTACTAAATTCTAGTAGCGTGTACAACAAAATTCTACACTGATTTTCCTCTCGATTTTTGACGAGGGAATAGTACATTGTTTACCGGGTAGGAAAAGCTTAACATTCCTGGACGACTGTGAAGATTGCGCCTCGACTTAGCAACACAGAGTCCAGGAATGTGGCTTTTCCTACGAGGTAAACATTCTATTTTTCCGCAAATCGTTTAAAATTCGACAGATATTGAACATTTTATAAAAATTCCCGAATTTTTGACATTTCTTAAATTGCATCATTTTTCGATGTCATTCTCATCGGAAAATTAATGAGAACTGTCAGATGTGTTTACGTGAGGGAAGTGCCTGAGAATTTTGGTTCATTGTGAACGAAATAGGGCAGATCCAAATGAAACAAGGTATGAATATCATTTTTTAATCCTTTTATAACGTTTATTACTAAAGGTTTTTGTTCCAGAAACGATTAAATTGAAATTATGAATGGAATAAGATCGGAGTAAGTGACATTTGTCAAGCGAGTTTACAGGTCAAAAAACCTCTAGGATATTTGCAATCTACTGAATTCTACCATATTCTAGTATATTCAATCAAATTCTAGTAGAGTGTACACTGATTTTCTGCTCGCTCAAAAGTGATCTTGAATAAAAAATTTCTAGAGAAACATTTACGTATTTTTCCTCGTATTTTACATATACAGTGTGCTTCAAAATTATAGAACAAATTCATTTTCTCAAAAGAAAAATATTTGGCAACAAAATCCTGAAACAAGTCAATTCTTGTTTTACTTTTACCAAATTTTCATTAATTTTTGAAGGATTTTTGTTGCATCCTGTGCCACCCCCATCAACCCTCTGAATTTTTTTAATAGAGAAAGCAGGTCATGTGGTACTTTTTTTGGCAAGGTCTTCGTATCTTCTTTGAGGCTCGCAGAAATTTCCAAGAAATTTTTTTTCATTTGTTAGTTCAAAGAGGTTTTCAGTATGTGCATTTTATCATGGCTTATATATTTTGAGACGATGACATGATGAAAGGACCCCGCACATTTTGTATGAGAATTGGCTCCCGGTGGATTTGGCTGAAAATTTGATATGATTTCTACTAATCTCCTTCTGATCAAATGTCTCTACAGTCACGAAGCTGAAAAATGCATTATTCTAGAGAGTTTTTAGCGATTTTTGTATCCATTATGGCTTACGTATTACCGTTCACACAGAAATGTTTGAGATATTCGTGATTATTGAAAGCAGATTCTGTCAATTCGAAATATTTTCAAAACATTTCTGTGTGAACGGTAATACGTAAGCCATAATGGATACAAAAATCGCCTAAAAACTCCTAGAAGTATGCATTTTTCAGCTCGTGACTGTGGAGACATTTGATCAGAAGGATTAGTAGAACATCATATCAAATTTTCAGCCAAATCCACCGGGAGCCAATTCCCATAATATGTAAGCCATAATGGATACAAAAAATCACTAAAAACTCCTAGAAGTATGCATTTTTCAGCTTCGTGACTGTTTAGACTTTGATCAGGAGGATTAGTAGAACATCATATCAAATTTTCAGCCAAATCCACCGGGAGCCAATTCCCATAATACGTAAGCCATAATGGATACAAAAAATCACTAAAAACTCCTAGAAGTATGCATTTTTCAGCTTCGTGACTGTTTAGACATTTGATCAGGAGGATTAGTAGAACATCATATCAAATTTTCAGCCAAATCCACCGGGAGCCAATTCCCATACAAAATGTGCGGGGTCCTTTATCAACGAATAAAAGTAGACTATTACAGTTTTGTTCATGCACAACTTTCAACCCCCTCATGTGAAAAATTATCTCAAGTAGGCGATCTATAGAAGTTAATTTCAGTCTCGTGCTTGAGTTGATCAGGGAACTAGTTTCGAGGGATTCATCTGGACTCCGCCATTTTAATATCCACTATTGAATGATACACTTTTTGTTTATGTATATAGTAGAACTTCTCTATAACGAACGTCTTTATAACGAATTTCTCTGTATAACGAATGTCGTACAAGACATTGGACCTTGCACGAAGTAAATTTTCTCTATAACGAAATATTTCAAGAACATCACTTTTTGAATGGGTATTGGTAAGAAGGTATAAGGATGAGTTTTTTCAGGACGTTCATAATAAATCCCGACCTTAAACTAAATCATTTCGGCGGACAGAGAGATCCTTCTGAAACAGTTTTAAAGTAAAGTATGAAAGTTTAAATGTCTGAAAGGAAGTGCTTAAGTTTGAATGACAAACTCGAATTTATCAGTGAAGTCGACCGCGACATTGCCCACTATAGAAACAAATTTTCTGTATAACGAAATTTCTTTATTACGAATTTTTTTTTGCGGATTTAGCGCTTTCGTTATACGGAAGTTCCACTGTATTTCTTAGCATGGATTAAAATAAATACATTTTTATTAATAACGAGATGATTTGAAGATCGAATATCTCTTCTGAAATCTCCTAGTGCACTTGTCATGAACCCCTTCGCCGAACGCGTCCAAAATACCGATACGACCTTCAGGTCCAGAAAAAACAAAACAAATATAACCTCGTCGAACGCGGTCCAGATCCTGCACGACGAGACGACAAGGAGTAAGGAGACCCGTCGACAGGAACTTGTGTTCTTGGCCTTCCATAAATTGTAACACACCAAAATTATAAATTGTAACATTTCGTAACATCAACAGGACTGACACATGACAGGACAGGGTTGGTAAATCAGGTAGGGGGTGAAGACCTTTCTGAGCGATCGTTCTACTTAAACGAGCGCTATATCGTTTTGCCCAAATGTCGGTAATTTTCGAATTTTAAGCCGAAAATGGTCTGAAACGATAAGGTTCTACTCTCTGATGACGAACTCGTGGTCAAATTCAATTCTGTCCGTGGGGCCGTCCGTTAGCACAATAACTTTCGAAGGGATTGTCCTAGAGACTTGAAATTTTCAGAATGAGTTCGGTTCTCAAATTCCGCGGTTAAGTTCGTTAACCAGCAAAATCGTATAGGGTGTTCCATGAAGTATGGCCATTCATAATTGTTGTTCCTTAATATCTTGTAACACTTTCGTTTGATGCTTCTGCTTTTCATCTGCAATATACGATACTGTAGCGTACGATTGGTCTGTAATTGGCCGACTTTCAGATTCGTAAATAATGCAATTCTGTTATTGTCCCTGTAACTATCTTATTTACACTTTTGAACTACTCATCGATGAACATAACCTTAAATCGTAAGTTTTGATTATGGAACTTATGTCTTATGAGTAAATGGTTTTGAGTGAAATGTGAAAATACATTCATTTTTATGTAGTTTGCATTTGTTAATTTCATCGAGTAAATTAAAAACAGTAAAGAAAAAAAAATCTTGGTAAAAATTGCTGTAGAGTAGGGTGACCAGACGTCCGTCATTGCGACGGACAGTCCGTCATTCGTACGAGGAGTCCGTCATTGATAAGCGTCCGTCAAAGTGTCCGTCAAAACTCAAAATCTTGAATTTGATGTTTAAAATCAGAGGAAATTTTTTTTCCGTCGATCTCAGAATGAGAAGTGATATGTGTTTACAAAGTATTCAGAGGCACTACTTATTTCAAACCAAACAAGAATTTATACACAATTCATGTTGAAATCGTCGAAAATCTTGTAATAATAATCTTTGGTGGACCAAAAAAAAAAAAGGTCATCAATACCGACGAATTTTTTTTTGGGTTGTCCGTCATCGAACAACGATAGATCTGGTCAGCCTACTGTAGAGCATTCATTAAGTTCATATTACACGGCTTTTTTAATGTGAACATTTTCACAAACTGGGCATCCGACATTTAAAATGGACTCATTTGATCACGCAACTTTTTCCTTCCATTTCTCATAAAATTCTTATTACAAAGAAGAATGATTTTTGAGGTCATGTATATTATTGAACAATGCTACTTACCTTTTATGATTTCCTTCCAATAACAATCCAATAGACAAAGACTTACTACCTTTTTTTATTTATCATGAATTTCTTATATTGAAACGTTGCTGTTCATCCAAAAATAAACAAACCATTCAACGTAACCTCACGATATGTCATTCGTTAATGCTTTCGATCACCCGTCGAGTACTCGTAAATATTTAACGATTTCTGTAAGCTACAGATGCCTTAAAGAGGTACAGAATTGCAAATTTCCTGTAAGCTTATGAAAAGTTATAGATTGGCTTACAGATGAAATCAGAATACCATCATAATTGAATAGTGGAAATTCAAAAGGAGCCAAGTGCCAAAAAATTCAAACTGAGATTTGGCACCCTTTTAACGTAAAACAGATGATGGCGCTTAGACCATTCGCATTTCTGTTCATCAGAAATGATTACTGTTTGTAGCGGATGGCACATAGACGTAGTTTTGTACGCTATTGGCCTCGGCACAGACCCCATATAGAATGAAATCTAAAATTTCGTGAAAGTGACACTTAGACCCTTTTGAAATTCTACTCTTCAATTTAAGAATAGTACGTAACATCGTGTCTGAAATGTAACACAAATGTTACAATTGTAACATCACTGGACCTGTGTGTGCAATGTGCAACTACGACGAAAAAGTTCTTTATCAGCGTTCGGGGACGTTACCCCCGGCTCGTCTGGTAGAACGCGACCACGGCGAGAGGCAAAACGAAGACATCGTCGAGCGTCGAGGCGATGTTCTGTCCGTCCGTTCGTCGACCGACCTGCTCAGACGGCGGCGATTCCCGCGTGGGACGTTTGCTTCCAGTTCCGAGAACTCGACCCCGGGGAAATGGAAACGAGAAAATCGCCGTGATAACGCATGTTTTCTGCCAGTAAACGTTTATAGACCATCTGAGAATAACGTGCCGTAGCTTAGTTTGAAAAGAGCAGGATTAGTAATGTGGTGGTCGCCAGTTCGATCCCCGATCAGGAACGAAATTTTCTACTCGGTATAGCGGTCACCATTCATTTCTGGGATAAACAAAGAGTTATCCAAACCCCAATAGAGGCCTAACTTTATTAAAAGATACCTTAATGTTGGTCTGATATTTGAGTTATCGGGTCTCATTTCCCTCTCAACTTTTATTGAGGCGTTTCCTTAATTTTGACACTTGTGACAATTCATGTGTTGCCGAAGACAAAGGGTTTTTCAATAAGAGGTGTTATTTTGAATAGCCTGCTATTTCGGTAGATGTCATTTTTTGACATTTGACAAGTAGAAACTACGCCATTAATAAAAATGGAACGATACACGCTTCAAGAACGCATTGAAATCATTAAAATTCACTATAAAAATGGTGAAAATTTGGCAGAGACGGTTCAAAAACTCGAACATTTTTGGGTCGACGTGAAGCACTTTGTTGGACCGCAATAAAGAAACTGGTGGAAAAATTCGAGCTGTTGGGCAAGTTAGTGATGTGAAGAATAAAACCCGTGCACGTCGCTCAAGAACAGTCGAGAAAAATGAGGCTGGAGCAACAGTTACGGCGTATGGATTGCGCTATCGAGAGAAAATTCATGATTTTTCATGGCCGAAATTGGATAGTATTGATCTAGACAACGTTTACTTTCAACAAGACGGCGCTACATGCCACACAAGCAACGAAACCATTGATCTTTTGCGGGAAAAGTTTCCGGACCGTATTATTCTCGAAGAGGTGATAAAAATTGGCCACCGAGATTTTGTGATTTAACACCTTGCGACTTCTTCCTTTGGGGCCACGTGAAAGAGAAGGTCTACGCCACTTTTCGATTTGGTTATGGAAAATTTCATTAAAAGGATATGGTCCTGTAAGCGTGGTCCTGGTGGTCATTTGTCTGATGTTATTTTCCACTATTAACGGCATAGCTTCTTCTTTATAATGAAATAAACATCCGATCATTTATATTGAAAAATTGCATTTTTCTTTGAGTTCCAAAATAACACCTCTTACTGGAAAACCCTTTACTTTATTGAAATATCCTGGAAATAGAATTTTTTGGACCAAAAGACAATTTTCTGGAAATCTGCGAGTAGTGCGAGTCCAGAAACACTATTTCGAGCGTGTTGCGTACAATACATAGACTAACTAAACGGAGAATAGATGAGACACTAGTAGAACAAGCTTCAACGCCATCTGTTTTTGTAGAAATATACTAATTCGTGAAAAAAAACCTCAATTGAAAAAGGAATCTGTATCGTAAAGCTGCCTCAAAAAGAATTCTGTAGTGCACATTTTGAATAGGTAGGTACTCCCATATAGCAAAAAGTTTTTGAAATTCAATTTCCAAAAGGATATCAGAAATGGATTCGTGCAAGTTATCGATGATGAGTGAGGAAATTTATTCTCATGAAAATAATACCTGCAACGAACTTTCATTTGATTATCTTTGGAATCGAGAAATGAGGATCAATAATCAAATTCTGGATAGAATAAAAATTTATTAACTGAAATAGGTATCACCAATTGAAAATACCGATTTATTTAATTAATATCTAATCAATAAACTAATAATTGCATTGAAAACATTTTCAAAAACTAACAATAATGAATTCAATAATACAAAATATGAGTATTACCTACTAAACTTATTCAATACATGAAAAACTTTTTTGAAAACTACGAGTATCTTAATTCTTATAGGTAACAGAATATACATATATATTTTATAATTACCTTCTTGCATCTCGATTTTCACATCCAATAACACAGCACGTCTTCACTCTTGCAGGCATATCGCAATTTATTATACATATTTCAAAAAGAACGTGTCAAACCACTCCTTGTGTCAGTTGACAATTCAAAGGTTTTTTGATAATAATGATTTTACATACATACTATTTTCTCGATAGGATTTCTATGAATGCAACGACATCTAACTATCAAATTGAAAATAATTTTTTCGTGTATTAGTCTCCTCCTCCGGCAGATGGCGCAGAATATACGAGTGGCTCATCTAATTTTTTAGTTTGTCTATGGTACAATATGAAAACTTTTAATAACTAATTTCATATGAACTGTCAGCCGTTTGTTCATTACCATGGTAATGATCAACTGTATTTTTCAAAATTATACTTCCCGGTCGAGTCCTAGTACGTACTTCCCGGACTAGACCAGGAAATGCAAATTTTTCAAAGAAAAAGGGCGGTTGCCGAAAAATAATTTTTCATTGAAGAAATTGTCCATTTCTCACTTCTTCTCATATTTCATACAATAATATCACTACTCATAAGTGAATTTGAAACATTCATTTTCAATCTTCTTTTAATTTTTTTACCAAAATCTTCACAATATACGCTATCAAATGCTCTACTAACTCTCGACTACTAACGAATTTTAAATTGAGGAGTGCACCAAAATAAAAAGAAGTAATAGTAGCAGTAATAGCTGACCAGGTTTCATACCTGGTACCTGACATAAAATAACCCAAAAGGATGAGAGAACTGTCAAAATGAGGGATCTTTTATTTGAATACGGTCGTCCTTTTAAGTTAAGTAAGGGAGACATGTATTTTTTTAAAGGTCACCTTAAAATCTTTCTTTGAGGCGCATGATCAAATGTCAAAATAAAGGAAACTTTATATAAGTTGGCCCTCTATTTGCGTTTCGATAACTCTCTATAGTCCTAGATTTTACCCTTAATTCATGTTAGGTCAGGTTGGGTAAAGTTAATTTAGGTTAGAAAAGGTTAAGTAAGATTAGATAAGGTAGGTAAGGTTAGGTATCTTCACAATATACGATATCAAATGCTCTACTGACTCCACTACTAACGAATTTTAAGTTGATCAATGCACCAAAAAAAAAGAGTAGTAGGGTTCATACCTGCTGCCTGACATAAAATAACTCAAAAAGATGAGAGAACAATGTCAAAATAATGGATCTTTTATTTAAATACGGTCGTCCTTTATTTAAGTTGAGTAAAGGAGGCCTGTATTTCATTAAAGGCCACCTTAAAATCTTTCTTTGGGGCGCATGAGCATCAGATGTCAAAATAAAGGAAACTCTATTTAAGTTGGGCCTCCATTTGCGTTTCGATAACTTTCTAATGTCGAAAAATTTAAGCATAATCTGTATTTTATTTCCAGGTTGTCGAGAAAAAAGTTATTGAAATAACCGAAATAAGCTAGCGAATTCCAAATATCGAAATGGGCGGTTGAGTTTGACTTTCGCGTTAGCATTCATTTCATTAGTTGAATGTTAAATCTCAGTTAACAACGATATAAACTTGCCACTCTGTTGTGAATTACCATCCCCAAATTATACTTGCTCGTATATTTCAAACTAGCGACCCGCCCCGGCTTCGCACGGGTGCCTCGTACGCGCTATTTATAGGCACGCTCTTGCCACCACATGGCTTCGTTTTATGTAAAATTGCGTTTGGTGATTAAAAGATGAAGAAAAAAATTTTTTTTTTCATATTTGAAAGGAAAACTTTTATTTTATTTCACAACAGTAATGAATTCATTTCGATTACAAAAATGAAGTGTTATTAGTTGAATTTCTCTAAGTAAATGAAAGTGAATCCAAAGTAAATACTGAATCGAAGCGTTATACGTGTCCGGAACTATCCGTTTTTGTGAAGTGCTCTTGGTAAACCATATTTTTGTTTTTTGGTCTGACGTTAACACAAACAAAGCGGATGGTTTCCCAACTCGTGAACACGCAACGTATAACTGCCCATGTGAAAAACAATGATTTTCTAGTCAGGCCAGTAGATCTACATTTTCAAGTAGATTTGTGAAACCGGTAGATCTACCTTTCTAAGTAGAATAATTTAACCGGTAGATCAATTGAACCGATAGATCAGATGAATAGTAGGTCATTCGAACCGTTTTGTATACGTCGATAGATCATCATTGGTTATTGATGTTATAGATATTTGATCTATTTCTGGGTATCTGTCTGACTACACTACACACCCTGTATATACTCAGAGCGTCTATTGAACATTTATAAGAAAAGTTATACAAATGTGTTGTGAAGTAAAAAATTACTATATTGACATTTTACGGAAACACCCTGTATAAATCCAAAGCATAATATATTTTAAATCCCACCATCGATAGTAAATCATTTGAAATTCAAAAACTTCTTCGTTTCTGTTGAAATGTCCCCGCAATAATGCAGAAATTCAAAATATTCGACATGTTTATAGGAGCACCCCGTATGAATCCGAAGCATAGTATCTATATTTAAAATCCCATCTCCTATAACAAATCACTCGAAATTCAAAAGCCTCTTCAATTTCATTGAAAGCTTTCTGTTATAACGTAGAAATGTGAAATAATTGATCGATTTATAGAAACACCCTGTATATATCTAAAACGTACCTATATAAAATATGCACATGAAAATTTTGAAATATTTTCATCAGCTTTCTTTGAACCTGGTAACAATTTTCTTATCAATAAACAGAACATGCCACGATGGGAATTCGAACCCGGTACACTACCGGGTCCACACACCTAGACGTTAGTCGTTACACCACTTGCCTGGTTACACGTGACGACTGTTTACAGCAGACTTGAACGGGTTTTATTAGGAATCAAAATACATGTAAATATATCAGGAAATCGAAAAAATATATTGAAATATCGATAATTTTTCATAATACATACTGTTTAATATCATTTCCTGGCGTATTTTTTCCTAAAATACGAAAAATCCCCGAATTTTGTTCTCATTACGTTATTTGTCAGTGAAAAAAGAAATTCGGTTTAGTAGAAGCCTCAGATATCACTGCGACCTGAAATGATGCTTTTGATTGCTGAAATGTTAGGAATTCGTTGAATGAACGTTGAAGTTGATGATTTCATATGGAATTACCTATTCAAATAACGTTTTCCACTCGAAACGAACAAATGTTTACATCAGACGTACTTATGTCCAAAATATTTTGTTACATATTTCTGGTTATTTCAGAATCCTGGAACATATATCTTCATTAATAACGTTATAGAACTACTCAAAAACGATATTCGTACCTTGTTTGATTCGGATCTGTTCGTTTTCTTCCCAAAATTGCAAATTCCTAGTAGGCCAAGCAATAGAGATATTTCCTTGACAAAAATACTACCTGGAAGCCACCTGTGCCATTCCGAGCAGGACAGTCCGTAGTTTATTCCCACCATGTTTTCAACACGAAAATGCCATTTTTTTATTTGTTATTAACAAAAAACAACAAAAATACGCGTTCTTTTTAGTTTTTTCGTTGCAAAATGGAAACTATTGATGCAGTGATAACGTTGCAATGGGATGAATTGTAGAGAATTACATTGTGAAGAGAATGGTGGGTCAAATGATCCGATCGAATAATGAAACTGGAGAAAAGCGGAAAAAACCGGAAAATTGCGTGTTTTTTCTTTTAACTCATAACTCTGCCATTTTGCAATATTAAGAACTGAAACTTCACACGATAGTAGCTATTGACGTGCAATTCATGTGTGCCAAAATTGGATTCGGTCGGATAAATAGTTTTCACATAATTCCCATTTGAATATTTTTTTGACATATTTTCGCGGAGAGCTGGATGCGTTTGAGGTCGTCCGATTGAAATTAAAAAAACTGATTTGGAAAGAAGACGTGATCAGTAACAAAACCTCTATTCTGATTTTTCAATAAAACGCGTTTAAGTGTGTTAAAAACTAGTGAGAACATGAGGGAAACCGACCGACCAAGCGAGACTAGTCGGGTGGTGAGGGAATGAGCGAATCGAGGGGAAACGCCGCGGAAGCCAACGGTCGCCGAGTATAAGAATTGTTGCGCGGAGAGCGCACCAAATTTTGTACACATATACGTTTCCCCTCGATTCGCTTATTCCTCTCCACTCGACCGCTCTCGCTCGGTCGGCCGTTTTCCCTCATGTTCTCACTAGTTTTTAACACACTTAAACGCGTTTTATTGAAAAATCAGAATAGACGTTTTGTTACTGATCACGTCTTCTTTCCAAATCATTTTTTTAATTTCCATCGGACGACCTCAAACGCATCCAGCTCTCCGCGAAAATATGTCCAAAAAAAATTTAAATGGGAATTATGTGAAAACTATTTATCCGACCGAATCCAATTTTGGCACACATGAATTGCACGTCAATAGCTACTATCGTGTGTGAAGTTTCAGTTCTTAATATTGCAAAATGGCAGAGTTATGAGTTAAAAGAAAAAACACGCAATTTTCCGGTTTTTTCCGCTTTTCTCCAGTTTCAATTATTCGATCGGATCGTTTGACCCACCATTCTCTTCACAATGTAATTCTCTACAATTCATCTCATTGCAACGTTATCACTGCATCAATAGTTTCCATTTTGCAACGAAAAAACTAAAAAGAACGCGTATTTTTATTGTTTTTTGTTAATAACAAATAAAAAAATGGCATTTTCGTGTTTAAAACATGGTGGGAATAAACTACGGACTGTTCTGCACGGAATGGCACAGGTGGCGTCCAGGTAGTATTTTTGTCAAAAAACTAATCATTTGTAGCTCTGTTGCTTGGCGTATAGAGCTTTTTTGACCTCTCATAAGGAGACTTGACAGTTGTCATTGAATTCGATGTCATAATAAAAGGAAATTTTCAGAAATGTCAGAAATTTACCAATTCTTACGTTCTTCTCGAAATCTTGAAATTTTTCCTGAATTTTCTTGCTACAAACCTTCCTCTTGAATCACTCTATCTATTAAAAAAAGACGCATCCAAATCCGTTGCGTAGTTTCAAAGATCTAAGCATACATTGGGACATAGGGACAGAGAAATCGACTTTATTTTATACTATGTAGTGAAGAAGAATATCAAATCTAATCTTTTAACGGAGAAAAGTAATCTTATGAATTCTACCCTAACCATCCTCCAGATACTTCGGATACGTCCCTGTCTTAAGAAGAGACAGTCGGACAAGCTGCACGGGTTCAATCTCCTTCTAATCACAAAGAAAACAAATGCAGTCACCTAAGAAAGAGAAAGAAACATCTCGATTTCTATCCGACTCTACCATCCGTTCGTTTTTTACGAGGTGTGTTCGAAAGAAAAGGTGAATTTTTTCGAAAATTTTATTCATCTGTCAAATTCGACAGACAACAATGTTCCGACTGATTTTTTATTGTTGTTTTAGCCAATGAGCATACAATTAGGCGATAATTTTACATTAGTGTAAATTATCGATAATTCGCACTTGTGCAAAATTATCAGGTCCTTTAAAATAAATGCAGACGTAATTATGAACGTTTATTACTTATTAGAGTAACATGAAAACTGTTGAACAACTTACAGCGACACAATACGATTTGATGGATTCACAAAATTTTCTTATTAAATTTAACTCTTGCAATGAAAATGAATCGATAATTTTCATTGCACTAGTTAAATTACAACTGAAAATTATTCATTTATTCAACAATATCTATTTTGTTCCTCTCAAGAAAAACCACACTCAGATATAATTCACTTATGCCAGCGCTTCTTCCAATCCTAGAAGCATTTTTTCAATAAGATGTGTTATTTTGAATAGCCCGCTATTTCGGTTGATGTCACGTTTGAAGCTGTCATTTTTTGACATTTGACAAGTAGAAACTACGCCATTAATAAAAATGGAACGATGCATGCTTCAAGGACGCATTGCGATTATTAAAATTCACTATGAAAATGGTGAAAATTTGGCAGAGACGGTTCGTAAAACTCGAACATTTTTGGGTCGTCGTGAAGCACCTTGTCGAACCGCAATAAAGAAATTGGTGGAAACATTCGAGCTGTTGGGACAAGTTAGTGATGTAAAGAATAAACCCCGTGCAGGTCGCTCAAGAATACTCGAGAACATTGCTGCTGTAGCCGAAAGTGTTGTAGAAAACCCAGGTTTGTCCATTCCTCGTCGTTAACACAAGAACTCAAGCCGGCCGATTATAAACAACGTCGTGTCTTTGCTGATTGGGTCGTTGAAATGCATGAAAATGATCCGGAATTCCATCGAAAAATCATCTTGAGTGACGAGGCCCATTTCCACGTCGGTGGCTTCGTCAACAAGCAAAATTGTCGCATCTGGGACTTGGAAAACCCAAGAGTTATTGTTGAAAAGCCTCTCTATCCTCAACGTGTGACTGATTGGTGCAGTTTATGGTCCGGCGGAGTCATTGGACCTCACTTTTTCGAAAATGAGGCTAGAGCAACAGTTACGGTGAATTGCGCTATCGAGAGATGATTAACGATTTTATTTGTTTCTCATTTGTAAACGTCAGTTTCCAAAAACACAATATTAATCAAGGAAGTTTATTTTATCAAGTCACTAACTTGTAAAATTGACAGTTAACTTGTAAAATTTTTACAAGTTAGTAGTATTATTTACAAGTTGTCAAGTACTTGCTTTTAATTTCATTCATCCTTGTAATCTCAGAGTTCCTGGAACAAATGTATTTCTCAATAAACGTTCTCAAACTATTCAAAAACGATATTCGTACCTTGTTTTATTCGTATCTATTTGTTTTCTTTTTCACGTACTTGCTTCTAATTTCATTTATCCTTCTAATTTCATCGTTCCTGGAACAAATATTTTTAGTAATAAACGTTATAAAAGTATTAAAAAAAGATATTTATACCTTGTTTCATTTGGATCTGGCCTTTTTCGTCAGAAATTAGCAAATATTCTCGAACGACTTCCCTCTCGTAAAGCCACTGACAGTTGTCATTTTTCCGATGTCATAAATAATCATAAATAGCTTACGACATTTGCGACAAATTATTGAGATTTTTTTGGAATTTATCTCACCTTTTTACAAATGAGAAACAAATAAAATATAAAACAATACACGCAAGGTAACCGGTTTTACTGGCTCAAGGAGGTAACTGACTCGCCTGCGGCTCGTCAATTATATCCTCCATTCGCCAGTAAAAACCCTTTTACCTTGCTAGTAATGTTATATACTATTTTATGGCCGAAATTGAATAGTGTTGATCTGGACAAAGTTTGCTTTCAACAAGACGGCGCTACGTACCACACAAGCAACGAAATCGTTGATCTTTTGCGAGAAAAGTTTCCGGACCGTGTTATCTCACGAAGAGGTGATCACAATTGGCCACCGAGATCTTGTGATTCAACACCTTGCGACTTCTTCCTTTGGGGCCACGTGAAAGAGGAGGGCTACTTCAATAGCCCAGCGTCTATTAAAGACCTCAAAGATGGAATTCGTGAGGCTTTCGATGATATAGGGCAGCCACTTTGCGATTTGGTTATGGAAAATTTCATTAAAAGGATATGGTCCTGTAAGCGTGGTCGTGGTGGTCATTTGCCTGATGTCATTTTCTTTGAATATCAAAATAACACCTCTTATTGGAAAACCCTTTATTGAAGCTTAATCTATAAAGCAGTGAATAATGACTCATTGTTCACTGGTGATTAATGGGTAGTATTAATACCGAAAAAACAGGCTTATAATGGGTAGATTATAAACATTTTTTGATAGGAATCCAGTGGCGCAATCTGATATTTTCTAATGCGGCCCATACACAAGCTACTTTTTCGGCGTTCTGGCAGCTAGCGTCACCGCAAGCGACCAAAACGCCCAAAAGTAGCCCGAAAAACGCCTGTGTATGTCTATCCGCTGCCACGCTGGCGAGTCGCCGAGCTGGACGCAACGCCGGACGCCAAGATCAAACGTGTTTGATTTTAGCGTCAAGATAGCCGGCGAAACGCATGAAAAACGCTTGTGTGTGTGAGAGAGCGTCTAGAATGGCAGATAATCATGCAAGATTTCCACATTCAGAAGAATTCCTTACAAATTTTATAGAACTATTTAAAAAGAATAAGTGTTTGTGGATGATTAAGAGCAAAGAATATTCGAACAGAACACTAAAGAATAAAGCCTACGAAGAATTGTAAGCTTTATGTAAACAATATAACGATGAATGCGATATTGGTTTCGTGAAGAAAAAAATAAAAAGCCTCCGAGACTCATTCCGTAAAGAATACAAAAAGTTACGAGCTACGGAAAAGTCGGGTGCAAAAAGAGTTCAATCGTTTGGCCAACCGGGAGGTTTCATTTCCTAAAATCGACCTGTAAGCGAAAACTCTGCTAAGATCGATGAATAACATAAAGAATGTTTGAAATTACGTGTCTTTTTTGAGAATATATAAAACACCTAATTTGCATTCATTTTCAAAAACTTTTTATTGTTGATTGAAATATCAGTCGTGACATTTATGTACGAAAAATAATGCCAAATGGCTTCCTCTAGCTCTACATACGTTGCTGTTTCTAAACATTAACATAACTTAAAGGGACTACGCATCAATAAAAATCGAACGATACATGCTTCAAGAACGCATTGAAATTATTAAAATTCACTATAAAAATGTGTGAAAATTGGCAGAGGACTGATCGTATAACTCGATCTCTCGTCAGCGATCGGTGAGCTACTGAGACGCTTGTGTGTGGTCAAAATTGCACGAGCGTCTAGGACGCTCGCAAAACGCTAGCTGCCAAAACGCCGAGAAAGTAGCTTGTGTATGGGCCGCATAAGGGGTTTCCTTCCCAATCCAAACTTATGAATTTTCAAAATTCACCTCTTTTTGAACAGACCTCGTATAAACTTCTTCTCGAAACTTATTCCCTTTTCGGACTCTCTGCAGTCTGCCGTCTAGATGGTCGACCCATTGTCCGATTTGTACCTGAGGCACGTGATGGTCAACGACGTGCGCCATCTTGAACGGCCCGAAGAACAACCGTTCACCTGGCTCGAGGATGCTGAGAAGAACCTTAACTTTTTTTTCGTTCTTCGTGGCTAGATGCCCTTTGTTTGGATGTTGCGAGCACACCTGTTCCCATTGTGTGCCTCGACGTCGAATGGTGTTTTTATCGCGACAGGATGCACTTGGTTCGACGCGGTCTCTTCGGAGGAAGTCAAGGTTGATGGCGGTTCTCAATAGTTTGGTTGGAGGAACCGTTTGGGAACCTCTGGTTTAAATTCAAAGTACACTCAGTTTATATTTCACAGTTTATTCAGAAATCTGACACGTGTTTCGGTATTATAACCATCCTCAGAGGAGTACAAAAATGACTAAACAATCACAAAGGTTCATCTTGCACATTCTGTTACTTTTTATGGCACATTTTTACAAAAGTATCCAATATAGGGGTACTAGGAAAGGATACTTGGGAATTGGTTAAATTCTTCTTATTTTCTAAAGATTTTTTAATTGAAAGAATCTCCAAATAGCCCATCACTTTACCTTTGTTAACAAAGTACAATACAGGGTGTCCCATTACTCGACGTCAACCCGGAACCGGGTGAGAAGGCAAGTAATGCTGGTTGTCTGAAAAATATAAAAAAAAATCTAAGTTGCATGATTTTAAAATAATGGGCATTTAAAAAAAAGGCAAAATTCCACACCTGTGACAGTCTTTTCGCTCCTGTTGCCACAAATATCAACATTTTCCAACTTTTTTTTTGCTGTGTAACCTTGAATAATGCTTGTCTAAACTGTAATCAAAATTTGGATACCAGCTGCTCTAGGTTTCATAAAAATAGGGCTTGCTTCTCAGAAAAAAAAATTCAAAACAAACTATTGCCTAGTTTCAACTGACTGTATTGAAAAAAAAAATGAGGTACGCAAGTTCGGCATGTTTTGTCAAAAGTTGGCGCATTTAGTAAGGATTCCAAAATGGTATAATAATTGTTAAACTGTAGCTGCTGTAGTTCAAATTTATTTTCGATTGCCTTTGAATACACTTTTTCTTAAACTGCTTCCCAGTAAAAAAGTCCAATGGATTCAAGTCCGGTGAACGGGCTGGCCATGAGATTGGACCAGAACGTCCGATCCCTCTTCCGAAAAAAAAAATGTTACCAGAAAAAAAAAATTCCAGAGAAATTTCTCCAAAAAATTTTTTCTGAAAAAATCATTTTTTCTGGAAATTTTTTTTCTGGTAACATTTTTTTCCGGAAGATGGATCGGACGTTCTGGTCCAATCTCGTGGCCGTCCCGTTCACCGGACTTGAATCCATTGGACTTTTTTACTGGGAAGCAGTTTAAGAAAAAGTGTATTCAAAGGCAATCGAAAATAAATTTGAACTACAGCAGCTACAGTTTAACAATTATTATTCCATTTTGGAATCCTTACTAAATGCGCCAACTTTTGGCAAAACATGCCAAACTTGCGTAGTTCATTTTTTTTTCAATACAGTCAGTTGAAACTAGGCAATTGTTTATTTTGAATTTTTTTTTCTGAGAAGCAAGCCCTATTTTTATGAAATCTAGAGCAGCTGGTATCCAAATTTTGATTAAAGTTCAAACAAGCATTATTCAAGGTTACACAGCAAAAAAAAAGTTGGAAAAAGTTGATATTTGTGGCAACAGGAGCGAAAAGACTGTCACAGGGTGTGGAATTTTGCATGTTTTTTTAAATGCCCATTATTTTAAAATCATGCAACTTAGATTTTTTTTTATATTTTTCTGACAACCAGCATTACTTGCCTTTTCACCCGGTTCCGGGTTGACGTCGAGTAATGGGACACCCTGTATATATAAATATTCTTTCAATTCAAAAATCTTTAGAGAATAAGGAAAATTTAACCAATTCCCAAGTACTCTCTCCTATTACCCTTGTATTGGATACTGTCGTGAAAATGTGCCATAAAAAGTAACAGATGTTGCAACTATAAAAATTGAACCTCTGTTTAGTTACTTTTTGTACTCCTCTGAGGACGGTTGTAATACCGAAACACGTGTCAGATTTCTGAATTAACTGTGAAGTATAAACTGAGTGTACTTTAAATTTAAATGATATAATGTTTCACCTAGAACCAACCGCAAACTTCTTACCTCTGGTTTGTTCGGTTTCAGGGGAAGGTGTGTAATTTTACGTCGAAAAAGGTGGGTTCAACGTGGACGAAATTGATCGATAATGACCCATTTTACTGCTCAATTTATACCTACACTCACTGGCAAAATAATCGATCTACACAAAAAATTGATGAAGTTTGTTAATTCATAAATATGTTATTTTAAGTTCGATTCGATTGATTATTTTTTCAATTGTCCTTAATCAATCACCAGTTTTGAGTTTTAAGAAGACTCGTCGTACGCCATTTTGCACAAGGTGAAACAAAATCTGTTTTTTCACCCTAACTTTAGAACCACCCCTTGTGTGTTCCAGTTGTTTCACCGTGTGATTTCTTTTTTCATCATCAAGACAGATCTTCTCTTGACAATTCTTCATTCATAACAATAGCTCATTTGTTGTTGAATATACAAGGTTTTCAGTAAAACATTAAATTTCGCTGAGGCTACAACAGTACTTCAAAGAATTCAACCTAAAGTTCTAGCCTATTGAAGATAAACTGAAAAACTAAGTCAAAAACATAACGTGTTTTCCGCCTGAACTCCTCCTGAAAATTTCAAGTGACTAGGACAATCCTTTCGAAAGTTATTTTGCTAACGGACGGACGGCCAAATGGCCGGACGGCCTCACTGACAGAATTGAATTTGACCACGATTTCGTCATCAGGGAGCCTAACCCTATCCTTTGAGACCATCTTCAACTCAAAATTCGAAAATTACAGACATTTGAGCGAAACGATATCTTAGCATTCGTTTGAGTAGAACGAGCGCTCAAAAAGGGCCTCTTCAATGAAGTGGGTGTGAACTCTACAAGTTTCCGGAACTGTTCCACAGGGTGTTAGAAAATTAGACCAGAAATACATGGTTTCTGCCCACCCCGTGTAAATGAATTATCAACATTGTTGGAAAACTTTTCTAAAGTTTGTTCTAATGCCAAAGAATTTATCAACAATTTGGCGTACAAACAATTGAAATCGATGAAAAGTTACGGAAGTTCTTGGACAACAAACTTCAGCAAAATTTTAGGTGGGCGGTTAATAATGCCTGTAACGGGTCGACTACATTGATTTGATATGAGATATTTTACAAGCTGCTACTGAGCATAGATAAACTAATAAAATAGATGAGCCACTCGTATATTCCGCGACATCTGTCGGAGGAGGAGACTAATACACGAAAAAATTATTTTCAATTTGATAGTTAGATGTCGTTGCATTCATGGAAATCCTATCGAGAAAATAGTAAGTATGTAAAATCATTATTATCAAAAAACCTTTGAATTATCAACTGACACAAGGAGTGGTTTGACAAGTTCTTTTTGAAATATAATAAATTTCGATATGCCTGCAAGAGTGAAGACGTGCTGTGTTATTGGATGTGAAAATCGAGATGCAAGAAGGTAATTATTATAAAATTTACATGTATATTCTGTTAGTTAACAGAATATACATATAAATTTTATAATTTATATAAGTTTAGTCGGTAAATACTCATATTTTGTATTATTGAATTCATTATTTTTAGTTTTTGAGAATGTTTTCAATGCAATTATTAGTTTATTGATTAGATATTTATGAAATAAATCTGTATTTTCAATTGGTGATACCTATTTCAGTTAATAAATTTTTATTCTATCCAGAATTTGATTATTGATCCTCATTTCTCGATTCCAAAAGAAAATCAGATGGAAGTTCGTTGCAGGTATTATTTTCATGAAAATAAATTTCCTCACTCATCGATAACTTGCACGAATCCATTTCTGATTTCCTTTTGGAAATTGAATTTCAAAAAACTTTTTGCCTCTTGTATATGGGTGTACCTACCTATTCAAAAGGTGCACTACAGAATTCTTTTTGAGGCAGCTTTACGATACAGATTCCTTTTTCAATTGAGCTCTTTTCACGAATTAGTAATGTTGTATAAAAAAAGATGGCGTTGAAGCTTGTTCTACTAGTGTCTCATCTATTCTCCGTTTAGTTAGTCTATGCTACTGAGTGAATTTAGAAGCGAGTGAATTAGCTTGTTAGATTGTGATGATTCCACACAAAACTGTCTGCTCGCTGAGTAGCCAACAATCTAGCGATTCACGTGAGGTTTATGTTTGTATCATTGTCAAGGATCTAAGATAAATGTCAAATACGTTTTCAAATCTAAGAACCAGGAACCACAGAGTAGATGAGAACTCACATATTATATAGTAGCAACTGTGATAACACACGGCTTGTTTACATACCAACAAGCCAAAACGCCAGCAATTTAGCGTCTTAAGTAGCCCAGCTTTCAACTTCAGTCGCAGCTTTTTTACGATCAGAATGTTGGCTTGTGAACAGGATTACACTGAGTGAATTTACAATCAGCTACTAAATTCGCTCAGCAGCAACTTGTAAAGTATCTCAATGTAATCGACCCCTTCGTGGACTAACGAGAAGGTAAATTTTATGATATTAATGGTGAGGCATGAATAGTCCCTTGGCCTTTATAGTCTAGGATATTTGGTGAGTACCTCCCGAAGGACCCAACGTTAACATCACAGCGTGCCAAACCTGTTTAATGCTACCCTGTAACCTAATAATTTAATGCTCTCAACACTGGGAGTCCTGAGGGAATATTGTCCCTCCCCATTATGCAAATACCACTAGCCACTTCCTGGTGACGTACAGGAATGTTTTAGAAGGGACTCTCATTGGAGATTTTAATTTTATCCCTTAAAAATAATGGTCGAATAGACCATCTCTCTTTTCTCTCCTTCTGTCTCTTTCTATTCCTTCTTTTTCCTTCAACATGGTCTTGGATTTACACTCAAACTTGTAATGTCTATCTCGAGGCAAATTTCATACGTTCTAAGTGGACTAATTCGCAATAGAAAAATTAAGAAAAGCCCCGAGCAGGAGCTTTTGAGCGCTCGTTCATTGGTGGGGCAATAGGACTATTACCTCAAATATTATATGGGATTTGAGATTGATACCAAATGTATAAATGCAAAATCTCAGCACAATTGGAATTATATTCTGAAAATTATTCAAAAAATGAAATATGTAAAAAATTAATAATTACAAAAATTTAATTATATGATTCTGATGATGCGATTCCCTTGAAATTTTGCTTGAACATTCAGTATAGTAGTTTTCATTCTCAAAATAAAATTCACTCGAATCGGATATTCTGTTATCGAAATATAAAGATGCATCTTTCCATATTTCAATTGAATTTTCTATGGTTCTGTTAACACTATATGGTCACAAATTTTGCATGAAGATAAAGTATATCAATCTTTATTAACAGAAGAAATTTCACTGCAATCGGTTATCCTGTTATGGAAATACAAAGATCCTTCTTTTCAATATTTCAATTGAATTTTCTATGGTTCTGTTAACACTACCTATATGATCACAAATTTTGCATGAAGATGAAGTATATCAATCTTTATTCACAGAAGAAATTTCACTCCAATCGGTTATCCTGTTATGGAAATACAAAGATCCTTCTTTTCAATATTTCAATTGAATTTTCTATGGTTCTATTAACACGTACTATAGCCACAAAATTTTGAATGAACATTCAGTATATCGATCTCCATTCTCAAATCGAATTTCACTGGAAAATCTTCTTATCGAAATATGAGGTGTCTTTTTTTAAATATTCCAATAGAATTTTTTATGGTTCTGTTAACACTATAGCCAAGTAATTTTCAATGGACATTCAAAATATCGATCTCCATTCACAAAACAAATTTCACTCGAATCGGATATCTTTTGGTAGAAATATAAAGATTTTTCTTTTCAATATTCCAAATGAATTTTCTATGGTTCTGTTAACAGTATGGCCACACAACTTTGCATGAGGCTTGTTATCAGCATCTTGCATTTGGTCGAAACATTTCATTCCGATTGGTTTCGTATTTTCAGAGATATCGAGGAACAAAAATTTTGAATGGCCATATTCTATGGAACACCCTGTACGATTTGGCTGGTTAACGAGCTTAACCGAGCCGTTTGGGTCACGAACTCATCCTGAAAATTTCAAGTCTCTAGGACAATCCCTTCGAAAGTTATCTTGCTTACGGCCATTATTTCGTCCTCAGGAAGTCTAACCCTATCGTTTGAGACCATTTTCGGCTCAAAATTCGAAAATTACAGACATTTGGACAAAACGATTTAGCACTCGTTTAAGTGGAACGAGCGCTCAAAAACAATCTTATTTGTTCAACCAGTGGGCGCAATTTCTTATTACACCGGCTGAAAAGTTCCTGTACTGTGTGTGACCGACAAGTGGCGCCACAGATGCAGAATATTTTTCAGAAAGTAGGTACCAAGTCCGGTCGACTAATTACTTTTATCCACGACTATTGTATAATCTTCTCATTAAATGTCTTATTTCCCTGTCATAATAATACCCATTAATTACTAGTGAATAATTAATCAGTCATTATTCACTGCTGTTGGAAGCTTCATGGATTTAGCTATAACGTTATATTGTTGAAACTGATATTTCTTCAGTATTCTAAAGTGCCTCAACTGACAAATATGGGCATACATTTTCAATCGAGGGCCAAATCTACTTCCAATAGGACGAGGTAGCTATCCATGAATGCTTTGTTTGGTACCATTTCCTTGGTTTTCCTTAGATATCAGCTCCAAAGTATGAGTTTAATATTGATTGATTTCAATCGATTAATATTATTGCCATTTCGCTGCAAGTTCCATGAAAAACCTTGTATCATTAAGAGCTATCCTGTGCTGATGAGTCCTAATAAGGACGAAATGGCCATCCATAGGTGCTCTGTTTGATACCACATTCCTTGCATTTTGTCTTGAACGAGGACGAGATCAGCTCCGAATAGGGATTGCAAATTTACCGAATTTCAATTTACCGGTAATTCGGTAAATTATTTGAAACATTACCGATTTACCGGAATTTACCGGTTTTTTCTTCCTGAAAAAAAAATTAACCCACAAAATGAACAACAAAACTTAATTTTGTTGTAAACACAGGAAAGTGAAACTCTAGGTATACTCAAAAAAAATAATATGCCACTAAAACTCGAAATAGTCTATAAAATAAGAAAATATCAGTCGTTGTTAATTAATCTTTCGATTTTTTCGTTTTATAAAAAAGGCCTAAGAAAACGCAGTTTATGAAGACTGTTATCCTCAGAGTGAAAAGGAAACCTAGAGTTACCTTCACGCATTTTTATGCAGCCAAGTGGAATCTGTTTATACGCGCGAACAAACATCCGGCGTTGCGAAATCGTGCCATATGTTTGACAACATTGTCTGTAAGTGTTCAGTTTCTTGATGATGCGATGTGTTCACATTTTCATTTCGATTTGACGTTGATAAACTGAATTTTTTCAATCATTTGGTGGCAGTTTATTGTTGCTTAAGGCTATTTCGTTAATTATAGCTAAGCTAGGGCAAAAATGTTATATTATATTCAGGAAAAGGAGAAATTCAAATCTAACCAATTGTTTATTTCACCCCAGTGTCGCAGTGAAATGCTTTCCATCTCACTGTTATGCTTGGTTGATTACAATATAGTACTTTTCAAGCGTAGGGGTATCTCTATGTTTATTTCTTACTCTGAGGTGTTATCACTTAGCCGCGACCTAATCTTAGTGCAAAGTGTTTCTGCCGCAGAAAAGACTCTTTTGGACTCCACACTAGTAGGCCGAGCTATCATTAATGCTGCGATAACCATTTTCAAGTATATTCGAGTATATTTCGGTTTTCACACACTGCTGAACATTGTTAAACGTAGCCTGATGTCTTCTGATTGGAAGGGTACTGTTAATTTCAATTTTGTTTCTGATAGCTAATTGGAGCTTTTCTTTAATGGACAATGCAGCATTAGCCGATTTGGATGTTGTCAGTTTGGCATTTTTTACCGAAATTACCGGTAAAAGATGCCGATTTCTTCGTCGGTAATTTGAAGAACTTTTAAGGCGGTAAATCGGTTAACCGGTAAATCGGTAAACCGGTTTGCAATCCCTAGCTCCGAAGTATGAGTTTATATAAGTTGATTTCAATCGATTAATATTATTCTCTGCTTAAATTGGTTTCGTGCACGTTTGACAACTGACAGCACATCGGAGGTATAACAACCCCACTTTTCCTATGTAAATTATAGCAGAACAACGAGAGATTTTGGGTTTTCTCAAGTGTTTCAGTTGATTTATTTCTTCTTTGGACTGAAAAATCGTGAAAATGGACCTATCAAATTGTTTATTAAGTTCAGATCATATTCATCGAGGACGATATGTAGAAAAATATCAGTTTTTGGTATTCACCCTTGTCAACTGTATAAGGAAGATATTTATCCATCTAACTTGGCTCATTTCAGAGATGAAATATATCCTGATATGATCAGTTATTCAGTGTAAACAAAGAATGCTGCTGCAGTGAATCATATGATATTTATAATATTTATTCTTCAATATATGAAAAGAAGAAAATGTATCATATTTGTTTTTTGAAATGAAAGCCCATGAATTCCATGATGATTTTATTGAAAAAATGAAAGACTTTATGAAAATTGACAACTATTTTTCAATTATTCTCAACGTAGCAAACGATTTCTATTAAATACAAATTAAAAAAATAAACAAATATTTTGTCGAAAGTAAAGCATACATCATTCAATACAAACCAACAAATTTTAGGCTCTTGTATAAACAAAAACTTAATTATCTAATAAGAAATTATAATTAATTTTACAATACAGAGTTAGAAGTAAGTATGTTTATGCTATTTTCTATAAAATAGTCAATAGCAGAGAAAGCAGTTACCTTTTACTTGTCTCATATAAAAAACAAAAGATATACTGTAAATTGAAAGAACATCCAGATGAGTTTCAGTCCAGTGATATGATTTCAGGGCATATATTCATAAAAATTTAAGTTATCACAACAATTTCGTCAGTTGACGAGTAATCTTCATCTCTTTTCTTTAACAAGTGATTTGGAAATACATCCAAAAATGTTCTATATTTTCTCCTTTAAGTCCAAGGATGAATCCTGAAACTCACTAATCTCTTTGTCTTCTTGATTTTGACTGCACTTTACGTTTCAAATGCTTCCTCTGGTGCAAACTGGTGATCAACTAATGAAATACTATTTTTTCATAACCACCATCCTATAAAATGGTGACCTGTGAAAGATTTACATTGTTTACTCCACCTGAAAGAAAATATCTGCAACATACTTCACCATACCTTGTTAATCCTTTCCAGCCTTCTCGTCAAATGATCATTTTTTTCCTTTCTATATATTGAAGAATAAATATTATAAATATCAATCCATTCGCTGTACCAGCACTCTTCGATTCTACTAAATAATGGATAATAATAATATCAGGATACATTTTATCATTGGAATAAGACACAGTAGATAGATAAGTCTTCTGCAGTAGATGAGGGTGAATGCCCAAAACTCATATTTTTCTACATATCGTCCTCGATGAATATGATCTGAACAATTTGATAGGTCCATTTTTACGATTTTTCAGGCCAAAGAAGGAATAAATCAACTGAAACACTAGAGAAACACCAAAATCTCTAGTTGATTTGCTATGATTTACATAGGGAAAGATGGGGTTGTTATACCTCCGGTGTGCTGTCAGTTGTCAAACGTGCACGAAACCAATTGTGTATTTAATGATAATAATAATAACCTCTAGTAACATCGGTTTCATCACAGCCGTCTATAGAGACTTTAGACGGCTGTGGTTTCATCATCGCCTACGCAAGGAGCACGATTAATTACCAGAACGCGATTAGTTCCCGCACCCTCCGCTGTGGCGCTTTGCGTCACCGAACTAAACTCGGAGCTCGCAAAAAGAGATAAGCGAGAATTCTGTACATCCGACGTCGAAAATGAAACTCTGCCGCCCCGGATTCTGCGAAAACAAAAAGGGAAGACGGGAAGGGGGTTGGAAAAGGATAATTCCGGAGCCTGTAGGTGTTCAACCCTTGGATACTTTCGGATGAACAATGCGCCATCGATTTGCCGCTTCATTTGCCCTTCGAAAACGTTGCTCGGGTCAGATCTGGGGGTCTTCTATTTCTGTAAAAATAAGTTGTAACAACGGATTGAAGCCTGGTTTACATTGGTGGAGTAAATGGTATGACGCACTTGTATACTTTTGAGCGCTCGTTCTACTTAAACGAGTTCTACACTGCGCAAAAAAATTAACGCACATTCTGAAAATCCCAATTTTAATAAAAGTTAACTCTACATTGACTTTATAACTAATTTTATATGTTCTCTCGGGAATGTTTTGAAGGAAAAGACACATTGAATGGAAGAAAAATTCTGGATTTTACCGAATCTCATGTGAAAGAAAAGAAATAAACAATTTTCAAAATACTGGAATGCTGATAAGTGATTTAATACTTGGTATTTACGCGCCTCTTGCGTTAATTACAGCTCGGCAACGACGGTTCATACTCAAAATGAGTGATCTTAAAATGTTCTGATCTAATCCTTTCCAGATTTCTCTGAGTTGGATTCCTAAGTCATTAAGAGTAGCTGGATGATTTTCTGAACTTCTCGGCTTTCTATTGGAGTTGTCCCAAACCTGCTCAACCGGATTGAGATCTCGACTTCTTGCTGACCATTCCAGATACTTCAACCTCTTCAGGTACTCCTGAACGATGCGCGCACGATGGGGTCTGGCATTATCGTCCATAAAAATGAAATTTTCACCAATGTATGGGGCAAATGGCACTACATGCTCTTCAAGAATGTTCCTTATATACCTATCAGCACCATTCATCTCCATTATCAACGACCACTAGGTCTGTGCGAGCAGTCAAAGATATTCCACCCCATACCATAATCGATCCTCCCCCGAAACCAGTAGTATTCAGGAAATTGCATTGAGCATATCTTTCATGTGGACGTCTGTATACAGGGGAACGTCGATCACAATGGTAGAGGCAGAATCTAGACTCATCTGTGAAGAGAACTTTTTCCCAATCAGCCTCTTCCCAATGGATATGCTCTCTCGCAAAATCCAAACGCGCCCTTCGATGGCCTGGGAGAAGAGCTGGGCCTCTTGCCGCGACACGAGGCCTTAAATCATATTCTCTGAGGCGATTTCTTATTGTCTGAGTGCTAATTTGCACCCCTTGAGTTTGCTCAAGCTGATTTTGAAGGAGGCGAGCGGTTGCAAACCGTTGTCTCAACGAAGAAACCGTATTAACCCTGTCCTGGTCTTCGGCCTCAAATGATTTAAGCAGTTGAAAAATGTCTTTGCCCTAGTCATCTCAGATATTGGAGTTCATTAAAGTTATGAAACTGGAGGGCGAGCTGTTGCGCAGTTGCGAGAACAGCTCTGATGGAGGGTAAAGGAATGTAACCCCCTTAACAATCTTCAATATTCGAAAGGGCTGGTAGTACTTAGGGCTTCAGTATTATGTCTATAAATCAAAAGGCATTTGTGGGGAAAATGGAGACCATTTCTCCCGTCTGCGGGGGCGTAACTTGGGCTCGTAAAGCTTCATGTTTAAATCGAACATTAGAGCCGAGGAATGCCCGGCAAAAGCGCGAATGAATAATAAACGACGCGGTGTATATTTTTTCGTGGGGAGTATCGATTTTCGTTTTGCTGGAATTACCGATCGGTTGACATCAGTTGAAAACAATGAACATTCGATTCGGACCTAGGTAGACAGAGGGCTGGGTAATCAAACTGCAATTTGTTATGTCGGTCGTTAGATCTAGACATGACAACAAGAGTTTCGATTCACGTTATTACCTACTGTTGTTTTATGATGGTATCGTGAGCTTTTCTGTTGTGCGCCAGTCTAACAGTGGAGTTTCATTTTTCACGTTTTGATTTTACTAGAATGAAAATTTCGAAATATGTATCTCGAATGTTTTGCGTTTTATTTAGAAAAAAAATGAGAAAAGCCCTGAGCAGGAGCTTTTGAGCGCTCGTTCTTCGGTGGAGTAATGAGACAATTACCACAAAATTTTATATGTTATTTGAGATCTATACTAAATATATAAATGCAGAATCTCAACACAATCGGAATTATATTCTGAAATTTATTCAAAAAATAAAATATGTAAAAAATTAATAATTACAAAAACTTAATACTATATGGTTCTGATGATGCGATCCCCTTGAAATTTTGCATGAACATTCAGTATAGTAGTTTTCATTCTCAAAATAAATTTCACCCGAATCGGATATTCTGCTATGGAAATATAAAGCTTCTTCTTGTAATATTCCAATTGAATTTTCTATGGTTCTGTTAACTAAGGCCACAACATTTTGCATGAAGATTTAGTATATCATTCTTTATTCACACAAAAAATTCAGTTGAAACGGATATCTTTTTATGGAGTTTTTTCAATATTCCAATTGAATTTTCAATGGTTCTGTTCACACTATGGCCACAAAATTTTGCACGAGGCTCGTTATGAGCATCTTGCATTTGGCCGTAATATTTCTTTTGGATTGGTTTAGTTTTTTCTGAGATATTGAGGGTCAAAAATATTGAAACTTCACACGATAGCTATTGACGTGCAATTCATGTGTGCCAAAATTGGATTCGGTCGGATAAATAGTTTTCACATAATTCCCATTTGAATTTTTTTTGGACATATTTTCGCGGAGAGCTGGATGCGTTTGAGGTCGTCCGATTGAAATTAAAAAAATTGATTTGGAAAGAAGACGTGATCAGTAACAAAACGTCTATTCTGATTTTTCAATAAAACGCGTTTAAGTGTGTTAAAAACTACAGTAGAACCCCTCTAATCCGCCCTCGGCTGGTCCGTCACTCCGGTTAGTCCGACCAAGTAATTACCTATGTACTTTCTTGCTTTTACTTTTTTACTTTCGGATTTTTACCATTGTATAATCCTTATACAATGCTTTTACTAAGTTTTATAAGCTCTGTTTCTTTAATCTTCTTTCATTACTTTTACTTATTACTTATTAAGTATCAACTTATTGATTTATACAGTTAAAACAATGTTTACAAACATTTTCTAAGATCAAAGATCACTTATTTCACTGTAAAACATGTCTGTATATGTTTAATGTAATAAATATCGGATTTTTGGATAATCCGACCTTTTTTGCGTTCCGACCATACACCCAGTCCCGTAGGTGACGGATTAGAGAGGTTCTACTGTAGTGAGAACATGAGGGAAAACGACCGACCGAGCGAGAGCGGTCGAGTGGAGAGGAAATAAGCGAATCGAGGGGAAACGTATATGTGTACAAAATTTGGTGCGCTCTCTCCGCGCAACAATTCTTATACTCGGCGACCGTTGGCTTCCGCGGCGTTTCCCCTCGATTCGCTCATTCCCTCACCACTCGACCACTCTCGCGTGTCGGTCGTTTTCCCTCATGTTCTCACTAGTTTTTAACACACTTAAACGCGTTTTATTGAAAAATCAGAATAGACGTTTGTTACTGATCACGTCTTCTTTCCAAATCAATTTTTTTAATTTCAATCGGACGACCTCAAACGCATCCAGCTTTCCGCGAAAATATGTTCAACAAAATTCAAATGGGATTATGTGAAAACTATTTATCCGACCGAATTCAATTTTGGCACACATGATTTGCACGTCAATAGCTACCATCGTGTGAAGTTTCAGTTCTTAATATTGCAAAATGGCAGAGTTATGAGTTTAAAGAAAAAACACGCAATTTTCCGGTTTTTTCCGCATTTCTCCAGTTTTCATTATTCGATCGGATCGTTTGACCCATCATTCTCTTCACAATGTAATTCTCTACAATTCATCCCATTGCAACGTTATCACTGCATGAATAGTTTCCATTTGCACAACGAAAAAACTAAAAAGAACGCGTATTTTTGTTGTTTTTGTTAATAACAAATAAAAAAAATGGCATTTTCGTGTTGAAAACATGGTGGGAATAAACTACGGACTGTCCTGCACGGAATGGCACAGGTGGCTTCCAGGTAGTATTTTTGTCAAAAAACTAATCATTTGTAGCTCTGTTGCTTGGCGTAAATGCCGAACATTCGTCAAATACACGCATTGTCTGGGACCGGCTTAATACCTAGAAATTCATCTACAATTTGGCGTAGAAACAATTGAAATCAATGAAAAATTACGAAAATTCTTGGACAGCAAACCTCAGCAAAACTTTAGGTATCTAGTCTACGCAATATTATGATGTCACTTCTCCGACGTAGTGGAAAATTATAAAAGGGTTTCCATTCTTGAAGGGAATAATGTTTCCCCCTCAACGAGAATACGTATTCATGAACGTTGGACGCTAATAACCCATTGCATTGGCAGGTAGAACGATCTTCAAAGGCAGGTGTACGTAGGAATGTCAACATACCCGAGTATAGTAATCGCAAACAATGCGTAATATCCGGTTCCTGTCATTAGAACAATTCTCTTCGTAACCCGATGCTCTGCGACGATGATGAGCAAGGAATAAAACTATATTTGCTGCCATGATATTGGCTTTGAACGCGGAAATCCTTCTTTGTTATCTTACACGTGGATGCGCTAATTATTGTCGTTTTTTTCAGCTCACGTTCTTCTTAAACGAGTGGTATATACACTGCTCAACAATTGATAGGGATCACTTACTTGTTCTAAATTTATTTCTGAAATATTCGCTCCAAGATTATAAATTTAGTCAGATATCAGAGTATTTTCAGTTGATAATATGATTCACTTGAGAAAAGAATGAAAAAATGGAAAGTTGGAGAGAAAAAAAGACTTTATTAGGAACACTCAAAATTCTGTGTTTGAATAACATAAAAATTTTATGATGAAACCACAAGGAGGCTGAAGTTTCGGTTAAGCTAGTACCTAGTTGGTCCCCCACGAGCTTGTCTCAAGCATTCTACCCTACGAGGCATACTTTCGATCAAACGATTTATAAAATTTTGGGGCAAATTCGTCTAAATATCCCGTAAAGAGTTAGAAAAGTCCTCCAGGTTATTGATCCGTTGTTCTAAGGTTGACAATTGTCTAGACATCTCAGACCAGACATGTTCAATGCAATTCATGTCTGGAGAGCAAGCTGGCCATTCCATCCTATCAATAGTATGAGTTTCTAGCGCTTCATTAACCAGCCGCAAACGGAACAATTATGGGTTCAATAATCATATCGTATTATCTCTGGCTGGTCATGGTGGTGTTCTGCAAAACAACCAACTCTGTGCGTTGGTTCAAACAAATGCCTCCCCATACACATATAGAACCTCCGCCAAAAGCTGTTGTGGGTACCATAAACTGTTCTGCATACCTTCGACCTCTTTCCCTAGAAGCAAGAATACGTCCATCGGAGTTGACCAAACGAAATCTAGACTCATCCGTAAATAAACATCGGCTCCAATCTTCACGTGTCCAATTGCGGTGCTACTCAGCCCATTGCCGTCGATGAACCCGGTGTTCCCTATTCAAACGGGAATGTTGTACCCTCCTACGTGCTCTCAACCACGAACATGTAGTCGTGTCTTACAGTCTGGTTCGAAATTAGGAACTCCTGTTGCAACTCTCAGTGATCTATTGAGCCGCGACGCCGGGTAAGTGGGATTTCTCCTAGCATTGAGGATCAAAAGACGATCTTGGGCAGCTGTTGTACTGCGCTGCCGACCTCCCTCATGAACATAAGCTACTGAGTCGTTTTGGATGAACCTATTCCAAGCCCGACTCACGACACTTTGCGAAACATTTAAACCGCCGGGACACTTCTCGCTGGGACAAACCTTCCTGTATCCACCGTATGATTTGGTCCAGTTGCACAGGAGCCAAACGTCTTCTCGGCATGACTGATAAGCAGATATTGTTCTCATTTCTTCAATTATTGTCACCTTATGTGTTTGCACGAGAAAAAAAAACAGATTTAATAACAAATACCACATTGCTCTTCACTCCACCTGTAACAGCCTACAGATAATAATCGATTTTGTGAACAAGAGCCGATGAAGTGAGGAAGACTTTGATATAATCAACTCAAAACATCTTACTTTTTCCTTAGAGAACATATAATGTACAGATATTCACGAGATAACTTGAAAAAAATACAAATGAAGGTTCATAAGTGATCCCTAGCAATTATTGTTGATCAGTGTAGTTTTGCCCGAATGTCTGTAATTTTAGAATTTTGAGCCGTAAATGGTCTTCCTGATGACGAATTCGTGGCCAAGTTTAATTCTTTTTGTGGGGCCGTCCGTCCGTCCGTTAGCACAATAACTTTTGAAGCGATTGTCCTAGAGACTTATAATTTTCAGGATGAGTTCGGGTCCCAAATGGCTCGGTTGAGTTCGTTAACCAGCCAAATCGTACAGTTTGTTCCATAAAATATGGCCATTCAAAAGTTTTGTTCCTCACTTTCTCAGAAATAACGAAACCCATCGAAATGAAATATTACGGCCAAATGCAAGATGCTCATGACGAGCCTCATGCGAAATTGTGTGGCCATAGTATGAACAGAAGCATAGAAAATTAAATTAGAATATTGGAAAGAAGAATCTTTATATTTCCAGAACAGGATATTCGATTGGAGTGAAATTTCTTCTGTGAATAAAGATTGATATACTGAATCTTCATGCAAAATTTCGTGGCCATAGTGTTAACAAAACCATAAAAAATTCAAGGAGGTGAATTAAGAGTCTTAGAAACCACTATATGAGTGATAAATATCTTTATTTGAAGGCTGACATGTTTCGGCGTACTGCCATTTTCAAAGCCATACTGAAATAATTAAAGGATCGAATTAAAATGTCATGCCACCACCCCAAGCACAAGCTCGCTGCTTTCAGAACATACATTCATAGACTATTCAGGGTTCCACTAGACGAAGAGAGTTTTCGCAGGGAGGTTGAAACTCTGAAATATATCGCATCGCAGAATGGCCACAACCCGCAGAAGATTGAAGACCTAGTCAATGAGTTCAAGAACAGAGCGAACACTCAGAATTTAAATTTAAATTTAAATTTTAAATTGTGCTTTTGATTACCCTACACTTACCATAAAAAGATTTTCAAAATATTATCATTTACACCCTCAAAATGACCATCGCGTCAGTGGTGGGCCACCCGGTATATTCATTATCAATCTTAGACCTACATAAAATTTTGGGGTATTGGACTCATTGCTCCACCAATGAAGGAGAGCTCGAAACCACCCGCTCAGGGCTTTCCCAATTTTTTTGCGAGACACCGTGTATATAAATCCTTCGTAATATGAGATGGTGATGAGCTCGGAAGGGAAATTATATCACCACCTTTTCTCCTGGTTTTCAAAGTGGATTTCCTTGTAATACTTTTGATATCATAAATTTTCTCTTTCTTCGCCTCACGCGATATCTTGTTGAAGATGATTCTAGATCCAACTGTGAAGATAAATAATGAAAGTTACGATAATTAGCTGGAACGGTTGGTTTAATTGATCTAATTAAAGCTGGTGTAATATATTTCAATAACGGTTGTATTTTGGTTCAAACTAGATAGTGGGTGATGTGTATGAAATGATACTTTTAGAAACCTACCGTTTAATTTGCTTTGAAAATTAACCTATACACGGTGTTCCTTAACCGGCGCAGAAATTTTATGGGGGGGATTCCTAAGGTAATTTTATGAATAACTAGCTGACCCGACAGACTTCGTCCTGTCAAAAAGATTTGTAATGTGGCAGCTTTTGTGTCTACGTATTTTAAAAAATTCTCCTGAACAGAACCGTCACCCTGGTGATAGTGCGTTGTGAATAAAAAATAATTAAATAAAACATATATAAGGATTTAAAATTAAGTAATCGCTTATTGTTAATCATGTGAATCATAATTATTATTTATTATCATTGTAGTGCTTTGTGGTATACGATGTTTTTTGTTTGATGACCTGTCGCATAGATAAACAAATCTGATGGTTTCCAACACGGGAACAGGCAACATACAATTGACCATGTGAGAAACAGGTTTTCTAGATTAATACCACAAACACTTAATGATTGCCCCTGGGACTTGTTTATAGTCATAGCAAAAGCAAGCCGCACTGGAAACTGTAGTCGTTTAAACTCAAATGGCACATCAGTTTGGCCAATAGATCTACCTTTTTAAACAGATCTTTAAATGCAATCTTCAAGTACTTACTTTTATTCCCATCGGTGACATTCAAATTCCTTCAATCACCACTGACAGGACATGTCAATAACAATCATCACTTTAAAACTATTGAAACAGTTATGGAAATCGTGGAAGGATCTATATAAAGCACCAATACATACTGACTTTATAATAAAATCCAATTGTAACAATAAATACATTAATTGCTTTCATCAAATTCCTCTATGATAGGTCTTCAGTTATCCACGAATGAACTTGGTTTTTCTCGTAATTTCAATATTCCTGAAACTATATATTTTTATCAATAAACGTTCGCAAACTATTCAAAAAGGATATTCGTACCTTTTTTCATTCGAATCTGTTGGTTTTCCTTCACAAATTGCAAATATCCTAGAGGTTTTTGACCTGTAAACTCGCTTGGCAAATGTCACTTACTCCTATCTTATTCCATTTATCCTTTTAATTCAATCGTTCCTAGAACAGAAACCTTTAGTAATAAACGTTATAAAAGGATTAAAAAATGATATTCATACCTTGTTTCATTTGGATCTGCCCCATTTCGTTCACAATGAACCAATATTTTCGAGCACTTCCTTAACGTTAATAGATCTGACAGTTGTCTAATTTTCCGATGTGAATGACATCGGAAAAAAAATCGATTTTGAGAAACGTCAAAAAAATATGTATGGGAAAAAGAATGGTTTTTAGGGTTTTTCCAGCAATAATTCTAATTTTTCTCCTCGTAAAACCATCCTTGAACTTCAACGAACATTTTAAAAAAAAGATTTGGCCAAATTGGTCCAGGCGTTGTTGAGTTATGCGCTTACCAACACATTTTGCGATTCATTTTTATATTATAGATATTCCCATAAGTATACAGGGTGTTTCAGAATAAGGTGCCGTGAATTCGGGATCTTCATCCTTGGATGATTTCTTGACATAAAGTTCCTATGAACTATGGGTCTCTGACGCATTGTTTCTGAGATACAGGGTGTTAAAATATGAAAAAAAAATGGTTTTTCGAAAATGTTTTCGACTCGTTCACGTTTATTCTTTACGTTTTGGTAGGTTATAAGTACTCATCAGAACACAATTTTTTCAATTCAAAATTATTCTCAATATATTATGGAATAATTTTCGAGTTTCCATATTTTTGATTGAAAGAAACCTCAAATTCCGTTTTTTTACAAAAAAACAACAACATTGCTGAACCTATTTACATCTAATAATTATGATGAAAAATTCAAGAAAAGCTCCGAGCAGGAGCTTTTGAGTGCTCTTTCTTTGGTGGAGCAATAAGACTATTACCTCAAAATTTTGAATGGGATTTGAGATTGATACCAAATATATAAATGCATAATCTCAGCACAATCAGAATTATATTCTGGAAGTTATTCAAAAAATTGAATATGTAAAAATAAATAATTACAAAAATTAAATTCTATGTTTCTGATGATGCGATCCGCTCAAAATTTTGCATGAAAATTCAGTATAACAGTCTTCATCCACAAAAACTTGAATCAGATATTCGGATATTCGGTTATGGAAATATAAAGATTCTTCATTTCAATATTCCAATTAAATTTTCTATGGTTCTGTTAATAATTTGGCCACAAAATTCCGCATGAGGCTTATTAATGAGAATCTTGCATATGACCGCAACATTTCATTTCGATGGGTTTCGTTTTGTCTGAAATATTGAGGAAAAAAATTTTCAATGGCCATAATTTATGGAACACCCTGTGCGATTTGGCTGGTTAACGAACTTAACTGAGCCATTTGGAAACCGAAATCACCCTGAAAATTTCAAGTATCTAGAACAATCCCTTCGAAAGTTATCGTGCTAACGGCCGGACGGACCCACAGACAGAATTGAATTTGACAAACATTTGGGCAAAACGATATAGCATTCGTTTAAGGAGAACGAGAGCTCAAAAGCGGATAATGCCAATAAACCATAAATATTCGTTTCTTTACAAAACAGTTGTCCATCTAGAAATAGAATTTGTAAACCGGCCAAGAACTGTCTAAAGGTGACACGATCAATGATGTTGCACATTTAAATTTTCAACAACATGTTCCTGAAAACAATGATTTTTCGAATTCATCCAAATATGAAAGTTTTCTTGAATATTTTGCTCCTACTTGTTCAGTTACATACAGCAATGCCAATAGAATTAATGGGATATTATCCAAATTAGAGTTGATTCATTTTATTTTACTGGTCGTAACGATTGATATAATTTTCAATATAAGGTGTTTCATAACATATGCACAAGACCTAGCGATGTTCAAAAATGCGAACAAAAGTTTCTATCGTTTTCGAGATACAGGGTGTCGAAAAGGAAAACAAAATATTTTCGACTATAACTGTATGACAGCAGCTGTTAGCAGTTTTTTCGAATTTACCCGCGGTAAAATTTGAAAGTTTTTGTTAAAATAATACCTATAGTCCGTTCACGAAAGGTTGAGCCGTCGGTTGGCCATAGAAATTTGGAATATTTCACTGTGTATATTAAAATTTAAGGTTATGTTGTTTATTTTCTTGTCAGGTTGATACGCAATGTTGTCAATATTGCATAGAGTTCTATGATAACTCGCAAGCTGGTCGGACGAGGCAGGGTACATTCGGCAACGTTGACTTTATTTTACGTTACGACAGCAGATACTGCCAACTTCAGATGAATAAACAAACGCCTACTATGCGCTCAAACTTTCGTGAACGGACTATATACATATTATATGCTCATTGAACTGTTGCTTATACAAATAAGCAAATAAAAATCCGGTATCTTATTCTTCAAAAATCGAAAAAACAAGATGCAAATGTATGCTTTTTATTAAAATATTACTTAGCAACGTTTTTTTCGATTTTTATTAGATGCCCTTATGATATTACTCATTGGTTTTTCCCCTTCTACATTGATGTCAATTTTTTGACTGTTAGCAAAGAAGTTAAAAAATAGTGTTTCAGAAATTTATCATGACACTCACAGAATAGTTATTTTTGTATTGAGTGCGTAAAATGAATGTTTCTTTCATGGCACATGAGAGTGCCAAAAATTCACACAAATGTGCCATAAAAACCGAATTTTATACTCACGAAATATAAACAACATTTTTTGTACAACTGTGAATGTGAATTTACTTCGTCTGTAATATAATTATTAAAGATAATGCTTCAAATACAATATCCAGTGATCTTTCTGTGTCGTTACTACGAAACTTACTTTTTTTACGGTGAAAAAAAGTAAACTCTGTTTTTAACGGTGAAAACAAGATTTTATTTCTGTGACGGGAAAAAAATTCTACATTTTATCTCTCATGACAGGTAACAAAATATAACTTTTCACTTTTTTCCCTGTCAAAAAAGTGAATGTATATAATATATATATCCGAAAAAGGAAAAAGTACTAACTTTTTTTCGCTGGGAAAAAGTAATTTCGTGAAAAGTTGTATTTCTTTCACTATCAATCGTCGTTTTTCTTGTCACAGAAAAAAATAGTGTATTATACACGGGAAAATTATTAGATTTTAGCTCTCGAGCTACAATCTGATACTTTTTCCCTTGTATATAAATAACTATTTTTCACCGTTAAAAAAAGTAATCACCTACGCATCCATAGTGATGAAGAAAAGTCAATTACAGAAAGTTTTGTTTTGGGTATACTATGTTACTGTGTCTTCACGATATTTCAGACACTGCATCCTTCATTTCAATACAACACAAATTTTTTTTCAATAATGGCGAATGAAATGTTCTCGTTAATTTCTTCACATGAAAATTCGTGATTTTTGACGTTTTCTCATTCTTTTCAGATCAACCACCAGTGGTACCCTCCCTGACGGAGTTGGTGGCGAAATGCGTGGCTTCTCACATTCCCTTCGAGCTGGTGGAGCACGTGTTCCCTCCGGTGCCGGAGCTACTCCAGCAGAGGATCGCGTTCTGGAGTTTTCCGGACAACGAGGAAGATATCCGGTTGTACTCCTGCCTGGCCAACGGGTCGGCCGAAGAGTTCACCAGAGGGGAGAATTTGTTCAAAAATCACATGGTCAAAGAATCGTTGCAAATTGGTAAGTCAGGGGCATAGAGATAGGATAATAATAATAATAATAATTTATTGAATCCTTTGCGACATTTTTCATGTATAGCAAGAGTCAGACAATGAATTATTCAAAGACGATAAATCCTAACAAATAACTAACAAAATGGAAGTAGGAAAAAAACATTGAAAATATAATAGATAACAATCATACAAAATGCATCCAAACTAATAACATAATAAGAAAAAAAAAGATGGTATAGAGTTGCCATCATTGAAATAAACATGGTATCAGATATGCCATATTACTACCACCTTAACGTCCAATTTGACAATCGTTGAATTTTCTGGAGGAATTGTGATTTTTGCGACTTTTTCTAGTTGAATTGTGATTTTTTCTGCTTAATAATAGACAATAAAATGGTATCGTGTTCTGTAAGGCTTTCTTCAAGCAGAGAAGAGACAGATAAAAAGAAAAATAGAGGAAAAACAAATCACAGGTAAGGATGAGTACTGAACAGATCCGTATTCGAAATTTTTGCAAGTCTGTCTTGATAATCTGATATCTTTTTATATATGTATATTATCGCCTGAAGAAAAATTGTTTATTTGATATTCAATTGACATTATTTGAACAGGTTTCTTAAAGACCCAACACGTCGTATTTTTTAGGCGAAACTTGTGAACAGAAAAAACTGGCAACTCAATTCAATTCTGAACTTTCCGCCATATTGGTCCCCGACTTAGCCCCGCCTAGTGGTACTATTTTTCCTTAGTCAATTGTATGTCAAATCGTCTCCTCTATATTATATCTCAATAGAAGGGTGACACAAAATTAACACAAGAATTGAATTTGCCGCGTCTATATGTGGTTTCAACAAGACAGTGCCCCTTGCCATACAGTCCCTGAAACACTTTATTATCTGTCTGAGACCTATTCATAAATTATGTTGAATGCAGGTTGGCAGAACTGTATGCTGCATCGTTGAAATTACGGATTATAGATAAATCCGTGACAGTATCCTAGCTTCCTATTTGACTGAATAATTTCCGAAATCACTTCAATTGGAAGTGAAGTGATTTTGACAAATAGAACACTCCTTTTTCGGATGACAATCAATGTAACGATAAGGTTTGAAATCAGAGTACCAAATAGGAATATCGACGAAAGTTCCGAAGGAGCTGTTAGGTTATGTTATTGTTATGATGAACTGAAGTGATTGTGGAAATAACACCGATTTTGTCAGAAAGCAACACCAGTTGGAAGTGATGCGCATCAGTTCAAAATCACAACATTGTCATATAGAACGCGCATCAACTGGTTTTGAATCAGTTTGGAAGTGATGCAGCTTCAGATAGAAAGGGCCTAATTTATCATTATTTAGCCCACCCATTTTGAATGACTCGCACAATATTAGGTGAACATAGGTAAACCTATTCATACATATTTATTGATTCTGAAACATATTCAGAAATTCTGAATTACAATCTAATATTTCCGGTAATTACAATTGGCTGATTCTCAAATACAATTTCTTATTTCTGAATTACATAAAGTCGCGTCCACACTATGCCGAACGACATCATTCGACACGTTCGATTCGACATCGGTGTGGGACGTGTCTAATGATAACGACTTCCTTTGATCTGGACCGCGCTCATTCGGGTTGGAAGCGACATAATTCGATTCGACTTCTACAACGTCCACACTTAGAGCCTCCGCACACGGGTCGATTGGCACTCGAAGCGGATCCGTTTCGAAGTCGAAGCGGATCCGTTTCGAAGTCGAAGCGGAATGAACGTCACATACGAACTATGCGATGCAATCGGTGGTTAACCGTACACGGGGCGATTTTTATCTGTCTCAGTTCGCGTATGTCAAGTGATGAAGAGGACGCCGTTATTTTTCATATGTACCGTCGGATGAAAAAAAAGGAAACAAAGATTATGGATACATCCGTACATAGAGCGGAATTTTCATTGTCGGTTGTTTGTTGCTGCAAATAATACGGCTTTTTTTTTGTTGCTCCACTACCACTCAGCTTGGGCTTGAGGTTCTTCACAAACGTACTCCTTAAATTCCTCCATTTTTCTTTGCATTCACCCGCTGTAACAAAAATAGTACTGCTATGAAATTAACTATTAATAATTCACAAATAACAATTTTCGGTTGGTCGCTTTTTCTGTACAATCTTTTCTTGAATATTCTCGTAGATTATAATCGTACAGCTCTGGATGCCTTTCCACTTCTCCAACGAACTTTATATTGAATAACTATGAGAAAAATAATTCAATCAATGGAGCAATTCCATTTTTTAAAATTAAATCTAAGTAAACTTACCTCCATATTGCACGCGAAACTCTCGTCACACTCGACGTTTCTCGTTCTCAGCAGCTCGCAGGGTTCGACTGACGCTCGAAACGCAATCGACTCGCTTGCCTATCGACCGCAAATCGTCCCGTTGGTGGACCTACCTACGTTACATTACCCACGAAGTGGAATGGAGGGAGAAACGTTTCGACTTCGAGACGCATTCACATCGAGTGCCAAACGACCCGTGTGCGGAGGCTCTTATTCGACTTTGTCGAACGACACAAGTCGAATGATGTCGTTCGGCATAATGTGGACGCGACTTAATACTATTCTGAAATTAGAAATACCGTTTCTAAATTCAAAGTTCTTATTCTGAAATTCAAATTCTCTGTTCTGAATTACAATTTCCATCACAGGTCCAGATTGAAATGCAAAAAAATGTTTCCCAAGCGATTTTCTTAAATTCCTCATAACCTAAAACCATCAAAAACAGCGTTAACGTGTAAAACAGCAATTTACTCGATATTTTATGGTATACAACGTGTGTTGAATCATTACAGGTCGGTCATAAAAATGTGTTTGGTACACATGATCCTATTCCAAAGTCGTAAATTGACATTCATTAAGGCGAAATCGCTAAATGGCGTTAAATGAGAAAGTTGTCAATTAAAGGGAATTATACCGTGAAAACGGATCGTTATCAAGGGGGGTTTGATTGTGAAATTCGTGCTGACTTCTTCATCACTCTTCGGCAAAACTGAAACCAGGGAAGAAGAAGCTGATTTAAAGGATTTTCCAATAAGAAGTGTTATTTTGAATAGCCCGCTATTTCAGTAGATGTCACGTTTGAAGATGTCATTTTTTTAAAATTTAAATAGTAGAAACTACCCCATTAATAAAAATTATTATTATTATTATTATAACAAAGGTAAGAGTAGAGGTAAAAACCTATAAATACTCAATCTATGAAAAAATGAAAAGAATGAAGTAAACTAATGAAGTACTACTACAATCACAAGGAAAATGGAACAAAATAAAATACATCATAACTGGAGTCGATCATAAGCATTCTTGAAGGCATTGGTACTGGTAGCATCGACTATGTTGTCAGGTAGACGATTCCAACCATAGAATACTCTGTTAGGCAAAAACCACTGTCTCACGGAAGTTCGAAAAGTCTCTCTGCCAAGCTTGAACGAATGGCCACGAAGATGATTCCTGTTCAGCGCGAACAGATCCATTATCTGGTCGCCAAAATGACCATGGACGGCCCTGAAGGTGAAAATCAGATCTCCTCGCAATCTTCTCTCCTCGAATAGTGGTATGCCGAAAATTCTCAATCTCTCATCATAAGAGGGACGTGCCGGACCATAGGGAAGTCTGGTGAACCATCTCTGTAGCAGTTCCAATGTGTTTTTGTCACCAGGGAGGAAGGCCACCATGCAGGGCCGGCATATTCTACTATTGGACGGACATAGTATCGGTACAGGAGATTAAAAGTTCTGACATCGCAACCTTTGAAGCACTTGAAGAGAAGAAATGCAAGTTTTCTCGAATTGGAGGTGATGTTGCTTATGTGATTCGTCCAAGTCAGGTCATTCGAGACTGTAATCCCTAGATCCCTCTGGCTTGCAACCGTACGTAAAGGCTGACCATTGATGGTATAGATCCGCTTGGGGTTACTTTTACCAATATGCAACAAAGTACACTTCTCTATGTTGAGCGGCAGCATCCAATCCAAGCACCACTTATTCAACACATCCAAGTCCCCCTGCAAGGTGTCAGAGTCGGTTATCGGATTGTTATATACTTTGGCGTCATCAGCGAAAAACCACTTTTAGATTTAAGGAGACGGGGTAGATCAGACGTGTACAGCAAAAATAGTATTGGCCCCAGTACGGAACCCTGTGGTACGCCGGAGATGACTGGAGTATCGGAGGATGAGAGGGTTTCTCCAACTCTAACACGGAAGAATCTATTCTTGAGGAAGGCTCCGATCCATCTCAACAAGTTACCTCTGATGCCCAGGTGTTCAAGCTTCTTCAGAAGTCTTGTATGAGGTACGCGGTCGAAAGCTCTGGCAAAATCAAGGTAGACGACATCAACGGGATCTCCGCGATCCCAGGCTTTGGTCCAGTCGGATAAACAAGAGAGGAGGTTTGTAGTCGTCGAGCGTCCAGGGATGAAGCCATGCTGCTCTCTCGGGATAACACCGTTTGCCAATGAAAACTCAACCACCTGGTCACTGATTATTCTTTCCAAGACCTTTGCTACAGACGAAACTAAATGAATAGGTCGGTATTTTGAGCCGAAAACTTGTCCCCTCGTTAAATATCGGCGTGACAGTTGAAGATAACCAATCAGATGGGAGGGTGGCTGTTGAAAGAGATTTCGAAAATAGGATGTGCAGAGGAGCAACAAAAGCCTTGGCGCAACGGTGCAAAAGGTTAGATGTAATACCATCCCTACCAGGAGACGTATTGAGCTTGATCTTGGTGAGGTATCCTTCAACTATTTCTTCAGTGATAAGAATATTGCTTAGGTCCTCAGTACCGCGTGGTATCAGTGGAGAAGGAATATTTCCAAGGGACTCTGAGGAAAATGCGGATGCGAAAGTCTCTGCAAGGATATCCGCAGCCTCTTCTGCACTCTCGCATACTTCTCCGGTGGATTTTCGGATGGTGGGAACACCAACTTTAGAGT
Source organism: Propylea japonica (assembly GCA_013421045.1). Classification (NCBI taxonomy): domain Eukaryota; kingdom Metazoa; phylum Arthropoda; class Insecta; order Coleoptera; family Coccinellidae; genus Propylea; species Propylea japonica. Next base: position 50,121,593 of record CM024244.1, on the reverse strand, counting down.
TGAGTGCCGATCTGACGTACTTGAACACTTTCTTTGGGTTTTTCGAAGATGCTATTTTATTCTGGTAGCCTGATTTAGCAAGCCTAATCTTTTGTTCAATAAAATTCGAGAAACTTCTATGATTCTGGTAATCAGAGTTCGATCTCGAGCGTAGGTACCTCTGCCACATTGACTTCTTAAGTTTCACCAATCTGAGTATGCCTGCGTCGATCCAGGGTTTGGACGGGTTGATCCTGGAGCACTTAGTTCGAGTATTGTTGGAAACGGCAGCCTCAACCACACCTCACCACAACATGAAACGATCACGCTTCAACAACGCATTGAAATTATTAAAATTCACTATTAAAATGGTTAAAATTTGGCAGAGACGGTTCGTAAAACTCTAACAGTTTTGGGTCGTCGTGAAGCAACTTGTCGGACCGCAATAATGAAATTGGTGGAAAAATTCGAGCTGTTGGGACAAGTAAGTGATGTGAAGAATAAAACTCGTGCACGTCGCTCAAGAACAGCCGAGAATATTGCTGCTGTAGCCGAAAGTGTTGAAGAAAACCCAGGTTTGTCCTTTCCTCGTCGTTCTTTGGAATTTGACATTCCACAAACATCATTTCACCACCGTATTGTGCATAAAGATTTGGGTCTTAAAAGGCTTATAAAGTTCAGTTAACGCAAGAACTCAAGACGGCCGATCATCAACAACGTCGCGTCTTTGCTGATTGGGTCGTTGAAATGCATGATAATGATCCGGAATTCCATCGAAAAATCATCTTGAGTGATGAGGTTCATTTCCACCGCAGCGGCTTCGTCAAAACAAGCAAAATTGTCTCATCTGGGGCTCGAAAAACCCAAGAGTTATTGTTGAAAATCTTCTCTATCCTCCACTTGTGACTGTTTGGTGCGGTGTATGTACCGGCGGAGTCATTGGACCTTACTTTTTCGAAAATGAGACTGGAGCAACAGTTAGCCCCATTTCGCACCAAGCCAGTCCAGTCCAGTCGAGTCAAGTCACTTCAGGATTGGAACTATTAACTCGTTTAAAACAAATGGAATGTGAAATCTAGTTTCATACTAGGCCCTAGTGTGAAACTAGATTTCACATTCCATTTGTTTTAAACGATTTTAAACGAAGTTAATAGTTCCAATCCTGAAGTGACTTGACTCGACTGGACTGGACTGGCTTGGTGCGAAATGGGGCTTACGGTGAATGGATTGCGCTATCGAGAGATGATTAATGATTTTTTATGTCCGAAATTGGATAGTATTGATCTTGACAACGTTTGCTTGCAAGAAGACGGCGCTACGTGCCACACAAGCAACGAAACCATTGAACTTTTGCGGGGAGAGTTTTCTGACCGTGTTATCTATTGAAGATGTGATCACAATTGGCCACTGAGATCTTGTGATTTTACACCTTGCGACTTCTTCTTTTGGGGCCACTTGAAAAAGAAGGTCTACGCCAATAGCCCAGCGTCGATTCAAGACCTCAAAGATGGAATTCGTGAGGCTATCGAGGACTCTTCTTTGAATATCAAAATAACTCTCCTCTTTGGAAAACCCTACATATTGGAAAGATGTTGCAATGTGATGCGTTCTTAGATCAATAAAAAACACAGATGGGTCCCAAACGCAATATCAATGGAATTAATTTGAGGCCCAGGTATTCAAATCAAATGTTTGTTTATGTTTTAATTTAACAGTTCAATTGAAACAAAAGGCAGAGTCGTACCTTTATTATTTTTAGAGGCACTGAAACGAAATGAATATAACTTCTTCATACACTGAGATAAATAGGATTTTTTTAAGAAATATGTCGGCTCTCCCTTACGGTTTTCGGCGACAGTACATTATCTAACTGGTTTTTTCATTATTAGAGTTTTTGAACATTTTTGAATCGGGTGAATCATCCACTGTTTGTCAGTGTGTCCAACATAATCTTTAAAAACAAGGTATTCAGTTTCACTGATATTTCATCAAGCTCATATCAGAATATCACCCGTCAAGAACACAAATTTGTTTTGACCTCAATTTATAAAATTGTATATATCGGTAGGTGATATTTTCGTAAAAAGCTAGTATTTATCTTTCAAGTGCACTGATTAAATATTTACTGTTTTGTTTTATTTTTATGTTTATCTCTTATCATATCGAATGCATATAAACATTGCATCATTCCAAACAAAAACATCTTATCTGTTATTGAGCAATGTTTTTGAAATTACCACAACAACTGGTGACCAGCTGGTTTCCTTTGTTCGCTGTATGACATCTTGATTTTATTCGATCTGTACGCAAACCTATTGGATGATTTATTGGAAAAGTATCAATGAAAATTACAAGTAATGGGTTTTCCACTAAGAGGTGTTATTTTGATATTCGAAGAATAATGCCATTTTCAATATAAAAGATCGGATGTTTTTCATTATAAAGAATGCCGTTAATAGTGGAAAATAACATCAGGCAAATGACCACCACGACCACGCTTACAGGACCATATCCTTCTAATGAAATTTTCCGAATTCAATTTTTGAGGTCTTGAATCGACGCTGGGCTAGACCTTCTCTTTCACGTGGCCCCAAAGGAAGAAGTCGCAATGTGTTAAATCACAAGATCTTGGTGGCCATTGTGATCACCTCTTCGAGAGATAACACGGTCCGGAAACGTTCCCCGCGAAAGATCAATGGTTTCGTTGCTTGTGTGACACGTAGCGCAGTCTTGTTGAAAGTAAACGTTGTCCAGATCAATACTATCCAATTTTGGCCATAAAAAATCATTAATCATCTCTCGATAGCGCAATCCATTCACCGTAACTGTTGCTCCAGCCTCATTTTCGAAAAAGTAAGGTCCAATGACTTTGCCGGACTATAAACCGCACCAAACAGTCTCACGTTGAGGATATAGAGGCTTTTCAACAATAACTCTTGGGTTTTCCGAGCCTCAGATGCGACAATTTTGCTTGTTGACGAAGCCACCGAGGTGGAAATGGGCCCCACCACTCAAGATGATTTTTCGATGGAATTTCGGATCATTTTCATGCATTTCAACGACCCAGCAAAGACACGACGTTGTTGATGATCGGCCGGCTTGAGTTCTTGTGTTAACTGAACTTTATGAGCCTCAAGAACCAAATCTTTATGCAAAATACGGTGTAATGACGTTTGTGGAATGCCTTATTCCAAAGAACGACGAGGAATGGACAAACCTGGGTCTTCTTCAACACTTTCTGCTGTTCTTGACCGACGTGCACGAGTTTTATTCTTCATATCACTAACTTTGTGTGTATCGTTCCATTTTTATTAATGGCGTAGTTTCTACTTGTCAAATATCAAAAAATGACGTATTCAAACGTGACATCTACCGAAATAGCGGGATATTCAAAATAACACCTCTTGTTGGAAAACCCTTTATTATTCAGGTTATTTTTGCTCCATATGACCAGATATAATTTTAAGGAAGAATATTCAGATTTGGCATTTTGAAACAAATATTTTTTTTATTTCAAGGTTTTCACCTTTCTGCCAACGTGTTGATGCCGTCACCTCGTGAGGTGCATAAAGTGGCCATCACCTTTGACAGAAGAAGGATCTCATCTTGTAACTGTACGTGTAACTCGACTGCGTATTGGTGTTCACATATTGTTGCAGTCTGTCTCACTAGAATACATTTGGTAAGTATCGCAACTATGATTGTTTTGAAATATTAGCAAAATACTTATTTATAAGTCACAGAATTTCTATTCAAAAATAGCTATAGTCCGTTCACGAAAGGTTGAGCCGTCGGTTGGCCATGGAAATTTGGCATATTCTACTGTGTATATTAAAGTTTTAGGTTATGTTGTTTATTTTCTTGTCAGATTGATACGCAATGTTTTCAATATTGCATAGAGTTCTCTGATAACTCGCAAGCTCGTCGGACGAGGCCGGGTACATTCGGCAACGTTGACTTGGTTTTACGTTATGACAGCAAATACTGCCAACTTCAAATAAATTAACAGACGCCTACTATGCGCTCAAACTTTCGTGAACGGACTATATTTATGATATGAGTGTTAAAAGTGACGTTTTATTTTGTGAGTGAAAATAAAATCACTTTTAACACAAATACCATACAATGTTTTTTGCACAACTGCCCTATTTTGATAATGAAATGAGCGAATTTGCAATGACAATAAACTTGTGACGTTAATTAACGTTGAAGCGTATTAAAATAGTATATTATATTATAAGGATTAAAAGTGCATATTTTTTTTACGAGCAATATTTGCAGTTGCGAGGCGCAGCCGAGCGAATGCAAAATTGCGAGTTAAAATAGGGACTTTTAGTCCGAATAATATATACTATTTTTTTCTCAACAAGTCAGAATTACAATAAAATTGGTTTCAGTCAAAAATCGTTAATAATTTGGTTATAAATTTGAACACATACTAATGACAGTGATTGTCAAGTAGACGACGTCAAATGCAATTACTTTTATTTGTTTCTCATTTGTAAACGTCAGTTTCCAAAAACACAATATTAATCAAGAAAGTTTATTTTATCAAGTCACTAACTTGTAAACTGACAGTTAACTTGTAAAATTTTTTACAAGTTAGTAGTATTATTCACATTGAGATTTGTCAAGTACTTGCTTCTAATTTCATTCATCCTTGTAATTTCAGAGTTCCTGGACAAATGTATTTCTCAATAAACGTTCTCGAACTATTCGAAAACGATATTCGTACCTTGTTTTATTCGTATCTATATGTTTTCCTTCTCAGAATTGCAAATATCCTAGAGGTTTTTTGACCTGTAAACTCACTGACAGTTTCACGTACTCGCTTCTAATTTCATTTATTCGTCTAATTTCATCGTTCCTGTACCAAATATTTTTAGTAATAAACGTTATAAAAGTATTTAAAAGATATTCATGCCTTGTTTCATTTGGATCTGGCCTGTTTCATCAGAAATGAGCAAATATTCTCGAAGGACTTCCCTCTCGTAAAGCCACTGACAGTTGTCATATAATTTTCCGATGTCATGAATAATCATAAATAATGCAACTTACGACATTTGCGACAAATTCTTGAGATTTTTTTGGAATTATCTAACCTTTTTACAAATGAGAAACAAATAAAATATAAAACAATACACGCAAGGTAACGGGTTTACTGGCTCAAGGAGGTAACTGACTCGCCTGCGGCTCGTCAGTTATATCCTCCATTCGCCAGTAAAAACCCCTTACCTTGCTAGTAATGTTATATACTATAATCCAAGGATTAAAAGTAGCGTTTTTAATCCTAGGATTAAAAGTGTTGCTAAGTAACGAGTGAATTTTGTACGGTAAGGGAATTTATGACTTTTTCACCTGAAAATATGTAGTACAAAAATGTCAACATTTTTTGATGGTTGGGGAAAAAAATATTTTCATAAATGTTGTTTAGAGAGTTTTTCATAGAAAAATGTTGGTTGGTAAAACTGTTTTCTATATCAGTTATAACCTTACAATAGTAATGATAGTTGGGTTTACAATTTTTAGTTGAGTCATCTTAAAATTTGTATCATATTTGAGCTAAAAAACTACGCACCATCCCTATTCAAATTCCTGATAGAGTTGCAACCCCCTTCAGGGGGTTGCTAGTAAAAATAAACTTTGTATCCCAGATCATGCCTCCCTGTCATCAAAAATTGGTCTGTCAAGTTTTAAAATTATTCCTATAGTCCGTTCACGAAAGTTTGAGCGCATAATAGGCATTTGTTTATTTATCGGAAGTTGGCAGTATTTGCTGTCATAACGTAAAATGAAATCAACGTTGCCGTATGTGCCCGGCCTCGTCCGACGAGCTTGCTAGTTATCAGAGAACTCTGTGCAATATTGACAACATTGCGTATCAATCTGACAAGAAAATAAACATCATAACCTAAAATTTCCATATATACAGTGGAATTTGCCAAATTGTTATGGCCAACCGACGGCTCAAGCTCTTGTGAACAGACTATACTCTTCATTCGAGATTGAAACAATTTCGTTGAATTTTTAATTGAATAATGTGTACTTCTTCAATGATGTCATTTATTCTTTTGTTTCAGCCTGAAACTGTCATTTTGAGGGCGCCAGTTTCAGAATCTCTGTCCAGACTAAAACGTGAACAGCTTCAGAAGTTTGCTCAGTATCTCATAAGCGAGCTGCCTCAGCAGATCCTACCGACGGCTCAGAAAATTCTAGACGAACTGCTTGGATCTCAACCCTCTGCCATCAATTCCGTTTGTGGGGCTCCTGACCCCACCGCAGGCGCATCGGCCAACGATCAGACCTCGTGGTATCTGGACGAGAAGGCACTCCATGACAACATCAAGAAGATCTTGATAAAATTCTGTGTTCCTGCACCAATAGTCTTCAGGTAAGAATGTGAACTTTCAGTCATTCTTGAAAATTATGAAATATATGTTTGCATACTAATAGTTTCATTAGAACTTCCTCTGCGTTCTTTCAATACTCCCACAATATTGACCTTATTATCCCACATTATTAACATCAAATATGTCAAAAAAGAAGTCAAAACTTTAAAAACCCTCTGTATTAGTTGACGTCAAGTGGAAAACCTATCGATAGTTTGCACGCGAAGAGTTTCATAGGCACTTCGTTTGCGTCCTTTTGATTCTCTTACATCATTGACCACAATTCTATAGAAATGGAAGACTGCCTTTTTTCAATATAAATGATCGGATGTTTATTTCATTATAAAGAAGAAGTTATGCCGTTGATAGTGGAAAATAACATCAGGAAAATGACCACCACGACCACGCTTACAGGACCATATCCTTTTAATGAAATTTTCCATAACCAAATCGCAAAGTGGCTGCCCTATGTCCTCGATAGCCTCACGAATTCCATCTTTGAGGTCTTGAATAGATGCTGGGCTATTGGCGTAGACCTTCTCTTTCACGTGGCCCCAAAGGAAGAAGACGCAAGGTGTTAAATCACAAGATCTTGGTGGCCAGTTGTGATCACCTCTTCGAGAGATAACACGACCCGGAAACTTTTCTCGCAAAAAAATCAATGGTTTGGTTGCTTGTGTTGCACGTAGCGCCGTCTTCTTGAAATTAAACGTTGTCCAGATCAATACTATCCAATTTAGGCATAAACATCATTTATCATCTCTCGATAGCGCAATCCATTCACCGTAACTGTTGCTCCAGCCTCATTTTCGAAAAAGTAAGGTCCAATGACTCCGCTGGACCACTAACTGCACCAAACAGTCACACGTTGAGGATTGAGAGGCTTTTCAACAATAACTCTTGGGTTGTCCGAGATCCAGATGCGACAATTTTGCTTGTTGACGAAGCCACCGAGGTGGAAATGGGTCTTATCACTCACGATGATTTTTCGATGGAATTCCGGATCATTTTCATGCATTTCAACGACCCAATCAGCAAGACACGACGTTGTTGATGATCGGCAAGCTTAAGTTCTTGTGTTAACTGAACTTTATTAGCCTTAAGACCCGAATCTTTATGCAAAATACGGTGTAATAACGTTTGTGGAAAGCCTAATTCCAAAGAACGACGAGGAATGGACAAACCTGGGTTTTCTTCAACACTTTCGGCTACAGCAGCAGTATTCTCGGCTGTTCTTGAACGACGTGCACGGGTTTTATTCTTCACATCACCAACTTGTCCCAGTAGCTCGAATTTTTCCACCAATTTCTTTATTGCGGCTCGACAAGGTGCTTCAAGACGACCCAAAAATATTCGAGTATTACGAACCGTCTCTGCCAAATTTCCACCATTTTATGGCGAATTTTAATAATTTCAATGCGTTCTTGAAGCGTGTATCGTTCCATTTTTATCAATGGCGTGGTTTCTCCTTGTCAAATGTCAAAAAATAACAGCATCAAACGTGACATCTACCGAAATAGCGGGCTATTCAAAATAACACCTCTTATTGGAAAACTCTTCAGTTTTATAAGCACTTTTAACGCGTATTTTCAATTCTCCGACATTATTGACATCAATTATCCCACATTATTGACCTCAATTCTGCCGAAAAGAAGATACAATTAAAAAAATCACTGTATTTTTTGACAACTAGAATTTCTTTCGATCACTTGCATACGACTAGTTTCATAAGCACTTTCCTTGCCCCCATTCGATTCCCCCATATTATTGACCTGCATTATCCCACATTATAGACCTCAATTCTGTCAAAAAAGAACACTCAATTTAAAAAACTTTCTGTATTGGTTGACGATAAGTAGAATTCCTATTCTCCCGCATTATGGACATCAATTAATTTCACATTATTGACCTCAATTCTGTCAAAATAGAAGACTCAACATAAAAAGCTCTCAGTACAGTGGGTTGCCAAATCATTAGGGACACTACTAAATTTCTGTAATTTTCAGGTTTATATTAATTTTATGGGCAATTAATTGATGTTAGGTATTGTCACTTCTTCTTTATTTAGTGGAGGTTTTCACTAAGATAGAAAAACACATATTTCATAGTCACACGTAATTATTTTTCCATGAAATATGATGAACTGAAAAAATCTAATATTTGGTAATGCCACCTTTGGCTGAAAGTAAGGCCGGCCATCCACGTACAGTTGAAACTGTCAGTTTCGACTGAACAGTTAAAACTGTCAGTCGAAACTGTACGTGAGTGGGTATTTCAGTCTCAGTTCAACTCGAATTTTTCAACTGAACAGTTCAACTGAGAGAAATGAAATTGTTCATATTTTTAACTGAAAGGTTTAACTGAACTGACAGTGTGTGGGGGTTCAACTGTGGAGTTCTCAGTTAATTTCGTGTCGAGCAAGGGTGCGCATCACAATGTCGCGTAAACATAACCAGGCTATAGTCGATTTTATCCTCTTATTTTTCTCAATTTCGTGATATGTAATTGACGTGTTTTAGACAAGAAACATGCTATTTTGTTTTCTAATTTTAAGTAGATCATTTTATTTAAGTTTCAGTTTGCTTTGTAACAATAAAAGCAGTTTTGTAATGATAATTGTTCCCATTTCCTTCAATATCTGTAAATAGTATAATTATCCAATACGCACATACCTGCATATACTTCCTCAACACTATGTACAAAGCTTTACAAGTTTCTGGTATTATTTTTCCGAGGGCTTGAGGAGACATTCTTGTAGAAAATTTCAGGCACTCATACGAGCGTCCTGTGGCTAAAAATCTCAGAGTAGCAGCTAATCTTTCATGTGGAGATATTGCAGTTCTCATGACTGTATTTTTTTTTCACAATTAAAGGAGAAACCAACAATAGTAATTTTTGGTACACTGTTTCAGTCATGCGCAAATAATTGAGAAAATCTAATGGTTCTTCTCCTAATTCTCTCAATAAATTTATGTGTGAAGATAAATTTCTTTTTTGTAGCCACTGCTTGCACCAGTGTTTATGCTTTCTCTTCTTCATTCTTGGTAAAATTGCAAAAATTGAACCGAGGACCGCCAGATCGTCGAACCTTCTCGAATCCATCATGGAACAAACTGAAGCTTTGAACTGCACGTGTGTGCACATCTCAGTTCACAGTTGAAACTGACAGTTTTAACTGTTCAGTCGAAACTGACAGTTTCAACTGTACGTGGATGGCCGGCCTAAGGCTTCCAGACGTCAGGGCATGCTCTCAATGCAAATTTTTGCATTGTGCTGTATATTTGGGCTCTGATGCCACACCTTAATAGGCGTTTCAATCAGTTGCCGCTTGGTGGTGATAACTTCTTTGGTAACCTCACGTTTCGTGAGTTCCCAAAGGTTTTCAATGGCCAGGGCAAAACCTTCACAATCTTGGCGGCCAGAAATGCTGTTACAATCTGGCTTATGGCACGGTACCAAGTCGTGCATAAAACGTATTCCTCATCATCAGGAAACCATTCTTCCACCTGTGGTAAGAGGCGACTTTCAAGCACTCTCCTGTTCTGGTCCTGCCTCATGGTCCCTTGGAAGATGTAGAGACGTCCCATACCCTTGGCTGAGATCACAGACCACACCGTGATGCTAACAGGGTGTTTAAACTCCTCTACAAGGCAGTCCAGGTGAAACTGCTCCCCTGGGCGTCGGCGGACGAATGAGCTCTTATCAACCAAAATTTGAAGCATACCTGTCAAATATCATTATTACTACTAAGACACTATTGAGGAATACCACAAATCAATTGAAATCATAAGTACTCCACTCCAACTGTCCGCAACTGTCATATTTCGGTGTTGTCTGGCCCATTGCAGTCGACAATCAATTTCGGTTGATAAGAGCTTTTTCGTCCGCCGACTCCCAGGGGAGTAGTTTCACCCGGACTGTCTTGTAGAGAGGGTTAAACACCCTGTTAGCATCACGGTGTGGTCTGTGACCTCAGCCAAGGGTATGGGACGTCTCTACATCTTCCAAGGGACCATGAGGCAGGACCAGAACAAGCGAGTGCTTGAAAGTCGGCTCTTACCTCAGGTGGAAGAATGGTTTCCTGATGATAAGGAATACGTGTTTATGCACGACTTGGTACCGTGCCATGAAGCCAGGATTGTAACAGCATTTCTGGCCGCCACGATTGTGAAGGTTTTGCCCTGGCCCATTGAAAACCTTTGGGAACTCACGAAACGTGAGGTTACCAAAGAAGTTATCACCACCAAGCGGCAACTGATTGAAACGCCTATTAGGGTGTGGCATCAGAGTCCAAATATACAGCACAATGCAAAAATTTGCATTGAGAGCATGCCCCGACGTCTGGAAGCCTTAATTGCAGCCAAAGGTGGCATTACCAAATATTAGATTTTTTCAGTTCATCATATTTTATGGAAAAATCATTACGTGTGACTATAAAATATGTGTTTTTCTGTCTTAGTAAAAACTCAAATGAAGAAGAAGTTACAATACCTAACATCAATTATTTGCCCATAAAATTAATATAAACCTGAAAATTACAGAAAACTAGTAGTGTCCCTAATAATTTGGCAACCCACTGTATTTGTTGACCACAAGTAGAATTCCCATCGATTAACATTCACTATTTCTTTTCAGCGATGTAAACTACCTCAGCACTGTGGCGCCCCCAGCTGCTGCTGAGTGGACATCGCTGCTGAGACCACTGCGTGGAAGGGAACCCGAGGGAATGTGGAACCTGCTCAGCATCGTAAGGGAAATGTTCAAAAGGAACGATAGGAACGCAATACCCCTTCTAGAGATAATAACCGAAGAATGTCTGGCCTGCGATCAAATACTGATGTGGTGGTTCAATACGAAGGTGGCGCTCTTGAGCGGAAACTCTGGATACGGTATAGGTGGTGGGGGAAAGCACAACAACGTAAACAGCAATACTCATGCGTCTCAACATGCCTGCTCGTCCTTGTGCGACGAGGTCGTTGTTCTTTGGAGATTGGCAGCACTGAATCCCGGTTTGGCACCCCACGAAAGGGACATGCTGCACAATCGGTTACTACTTGGCATTTGAAGATCTTGGAGAAGGTAGGAAGCTTTATGACAATAATACACTGATAGGCACATTAACCGTCCACTTCAAATTTTGCTGAAGTTCGTTGTTCAAGTAATTCTGCAGGTTTTCACTGATTCAGTTGTTTCTATGCCAAATTGTAGTTTAATCAATTGGTATCACAAACATATAAAACTTTTTCAAAAATGTCGATAGCATACTTATACAAGTTGAAAAGAAACCATGTATTTTTGGTCTATGTATCTTGCGGAACAGTTTCAGTTCCAATTTGTAGAGTAACGCTCATTTTATTACTAGTGGCGCTGCTGCAGAGGAGGCAGAGGAGGCCGGACCTCCCCTATTTAAACTGCATTTTATTCAATTTTAATTCAAGTTCAAATAAATAAAATAATCACATTTCTATATCTACAGGGTGTCCCGTAATTAGACCGACAAAACTTTCTAGTGCTTATAGATCGTATTTTAGAGACAGATTCGACCCAAATATATAATGCAAATTGCTTCGTTAAGGAGCTAGTGCCCTTTGAGAATGATGTCCTGTCCCACTTTTTGCCACATATTCGCAAAACGGAGTCACATAAAGTGCTGAAAGTTTACACATTGGCTAATATCAAAAATACGCATCGATTAGATTGAGTGCATTCTTTCATGTCAAGCACAATCGTATCAGTTGGGGGGGAGCGAAGGGTATTTTTAGTAAGAACTTTTTCAACTTTATTATTTCGCGCGAGATTTACATCATATTCTTAAAATCTTAAACTCTGATGTTTTTTCTTGAAAAAAGATGCTCTTGTATAATAACGCCCAGATGCACCAGTTCTGAAAAAAATAGATTTGAAATTTTCTCCCTTTCCACTAAGTGCCCAATTTTCACTTTTGTTTTGAATTTATTTTCACTGGATAATGGTTAGGCATCTTTTTTCAAGAAAAAACATCAGAGTTAATGAATATGATGTAAATCTTGCGAAATAATGTTAAAAAAGTTTCAACTAAAATTCCCTTCGCCACCTCCCCCCTCCCCCCAAATGATACGATTGTGCTTGACATGAAAGAAATGTACCCAATCTAATCGATGCGTATATTTGATATTAGCCAATGTGTAAACTTTCAGCACTTTATGTGACTCCGTTTTGCGAATATGTGACAAAAAGTGTGGACAGGACGTCATCTTCAAAGGCACTAGCTCCTAAACGAAGCAATTTTGCATTATATGATTTGGGTCGAATCTGTCTAAAATATTATCTATAATGTCCACTAGAAGTTTGTCGGTCTAATTACGGGACACCCTGTATATTATTTCCATCATTCTATCTACTATCCAAAGCTCAAAGTAATAAACATATGTTTATTACTCAGCGATCTAAAACATTCGTACATTATCCGCAACACACAATACAGAGTAACCGATAGCAGGCAAACCGCTTAGCGAAGGAGGCTCTCCTCCACGAGTCAAGATTCGTCAGAATGTAACATTTCAAACTTCTTCAAATGAACGGTGCGAGAACCACTCAAAATTCAAGCTGTGGATCACGTGTCGGAGGCCCGACTCCGCGGCATTATTCTCGCTTCTAGGAGAACGAGCTTAGCCGAAACTGAACGTCCGATCGGCCCGAATCAACCCCGGCTATCGTGGATGGAGATCAGCTGTTGTTTTGATTGCCTTCCTTTTTAGTTACGAAGTATTAATCCTCTCAGCGTGCTGTTTGTGTTTTTGTGACATTTTTCGGAAAAGTTTGTAGGTAAGATTTTAATATTTCAGCAAGAAAGATGGAAACGGAAACAACAAGTGAGAATTGTAATGCAAGTAGTGAACTCAAAGAAAAGCAAGATCCTGTAGATTTTATTTTGAATAATAAATTCAGTTAAATGATAATATTTTCATAACTCTAGTAATTAAGACACCTCGACCAGCAATGCCAAATTTAAGAAGATGGAGGAAAACGATCGTTTTTGTGCAGGTAATTGAATCAATCAGAGCTCCGCAATTCATGATTTCAGAATCGCCAATAAATTCAAATACCCCAAACATCAGTTATCTCATTTTGATCTTTGTGAATTTATAAATCGACATATCACCATCTTATCGCTGAATGATAGCTTAAAAGTAAAGTAAAGTTTTCGGAACTGATCCACAGGGTCTTTAGGAATATGACCACAAATATTAATATGGTTTCTATTCACCCTGTATAAATATGCTATCAACATTCGTTTTCTAATGACACTTGAACATTCCTTTTCATTATCAAATGCTGCCCATAAACCCTACTGTTAGTTGTTATTAAATTGTTGCTACATATTCAATTTTTGTATGCAGGTCAGTAAGTTTAGGACCGGATCGTCCAATCAATCGTCGAACAAAAACATGTCGCTCAAGATGGACTTGGAAGTGTTTACTGGATTCAAATCGGCCATCGAAGCTTGCTATCTAGATTGGGACGATTATCCTATGCCTGGAATAACGTATACTAACGACTTGAACCCGATGTATCATTGCCCTTTTACATGTTTCCGTCATGGTACTGACAACCAAGGAGAAAACGTCACTCAGGTAATAGAAGCTTTTATCTTATTGTTAGTTTGTTGAAAGATTCTGAAAAATTATTGTTATGGTATTTATTATCAGAATAGGGAATCTGACAGGTCAGACATAATCAAATTTTCAAGAACTAAAATTCCCTAAAGCCAAGAAATATCCCAGTTTTCGGAGAAAATCCTCCAAAATGGCAACCCCGCATAGTTGTGCTATCTATAAGGCTAATCGTTTTGATCGTTGCAACAGGGCAACTGAAAAGCTCGAAATACTGGTTGCGTGTGTTCGTTTTGTTTGAAGCAAGGCGCTCTCAAGCTAGTCATTTACCATATGATTTTGGTGTACACCGTTGCTGTCATTCGTTCAATTTTGTTCAAATCGCGAATATTTCGATGATATCGTAGATAGTACTGTGTGTTTATCGTACTTGTTTATGTTGTTTATTCACCATCTGTCAAAAACATATGCTTCAAATCTAACAGTAGCTAACATTTAGCGCAACGCAGGGACTCAAAGCTCTCAAAACGAATACAGTAATACACTGGGAAAAAATTAACGCACATTCTGAAAATCTCCATTTTAATGAAAGTTAATTCAACATTGACTTTATAACTTTTTTATGTTCTCTCAGTAGGGTTTTGAACGAAACAAGACACATTAAATGGAAGAAAAATTCAGGATTTCACCGAATCTTATGTGAAAGAAGAGAAATAAACAATTTTCAAAATACTGGAATGCTGAAAGTAATTTAATACTTGTTATTTCCACCCCTTGCGTTAATTACAGCTCGGCAACGACGGTTCCTACTCAAAATGAGTGATCTTAAAATATTCTGATCTAATCCTTCCCAGATTTCTCTGAGTTGGATTCCTAAGTCATTAAGAGTAGCTGGATGATTTTCTGAACTTCTCAGCCTTCTATTGAGGTTGTCCCAAACCTGCTCAATCGGATTGAGATCTGGACTTCTTGCTGGCCAGTGACCATTCCTTTCGAGAGACTTCAACCTCTTCAAGGTACTCCTGAACGATGACCGCACGATGGATTCTGGCATTATCGTCCATAAAAATGAAATTTTCACCAATGTGGGACAAATGGCACTTGCTCTTCAAGAATGTTCCTTATTTACCTATCAGCATTCATAGCTTCATTATCAACGGCCACTAGGTGTGCGAGCAGTCAAAGATATTCCACCCCATACCATAATTGATCCTCCCCCGAAACCAATAGTATTCAGGAAATTTCACTGAGCATAACTTTCATATGGACGTCTGTATACAAGGGAACGTCGATCACAATGGTAGAGGCAGAATCTAGACTCATCTGTGAAGAGAACTTTTTCCCAATCAGTGTCTTCCCAATGGATATGCTCTCTCGCAAAATCCAAACGCGCCCTTCGATGGGCTGGGGTAAGAGCTGGGCCTCTTGCCGCGACACGAGGCCTTAAGTCACATTCTCTGAGGCGATTTCTTATTGTCTGAGTGCTTATTTGCACCCCATGAGTTTGCTCAAGCTGATTTCGAAGGCGGCGAGCGGTTGCAAACCGTTGTCTCAACGAAGAATCACTCAAGTAACGTTCTTGAATGGTAGTTGTTACCCGTGGTCTACCCTGTCCTGGTCTTCGGACATTCCTACCTGTCTCCCTGAATCGCTGCAACATTCTGGAAACACTTGTATAGGAAACTCCAAATCTTTCTGCAATTCTTGTGTAGGTCCACCCTTCTCCCCGCAAAACTTTTTTTTAAAATATCTGTCTTGGAGGGAAGATGGCGTGTACCCCGCGAGAGGCTCCGATTATGGATTGATGTTGGAGAGATTTGGTTTGTCCTCTTTGGATGTTGGACGCAAGATATTGGCTGTGAAGCTTTTATACAATATTTAAATAACATAATTGATAGTCCCTCAATTCTGGCTATGCTTAACTTCACAGTGAGGAGACCAGGCTCCCGATCTCAGGACCTTTTTTATTTACGTACACCTAGAACCAATCTGTTGTTGCAGTCTCCAGTTGAATTTATGTGCCGTACCTTCAATCCTTTATCTGCTGTTTGTGATGTGAACTTTGATCCGTTGTCGTGTATTGTGGACCTACTCTCATCGCACTGTAGTGTTGAGGTGCATATGATTCAATTTTTTTTTCTGCACTATGTTTCACTTTTGAAATCAATTTATTAATTTCTGTTTGTTATGGGCTTTTTTTTGTAGATATGATGTAATACTGAATAATTTCCTGTAATTGGGATCTTTCCTGTAGGAAATAAACGGCTTATTATAATTATTATTATTATTATTATTATAAAACTACCGCTTGGGCACATTCCTCTTGGGTCAAATTGCGTGTCTCGCGTTGCATAGCGATCGAGTGTAGAAAATCAAACGAAAGAAAAACTATTGATCACTAGAATTGATCGAGAACAACTGATTTGAGAATGGAGCCAATACATTCACAATCTGAAAATCTCATCTTTTTTTATTCCTGCTGGAAAAACATCTGTATTGTGCATACATAATTCTGATAAAAATAATTATCATTGAGAACACTTTTAGTTTTAGAATGAATTTGAGATTTTCATGATGTGCGTTAATTTTTTTGCGCAGTGTATTATACACATATTGTATTAGTTTTTACTTGTAACTAAACTAGAGTTCACATAGCATTGGACATTTGATGTTGTTTTTACTTACAACTCTCAAATTTTCAGAATCTTTGATATGATAATGGCGGAAGCGCCGAAACATGTTACCAAGATGATTCAATAAAGGTTCCACAAATAGAAGTGTTTTAAGACCCTTTCCTTTCTGAATATCATCAACACCCACCATGGGATTCTATAAAACTAGTAATACTTCCATACTGACGATAGTATTGTTTTTCCAAAGGTCACGTCCAGCAAAGCGGTTCTAAACTGCGAGCACCCCCAAAGCTCCACCCACATTCACCATCATCATCACCACCACCATCACCATCATCCCTGGCTTCGTTACAACTACCCCAGCGCCATGAGCATGAACCCCGTCGAGTACCCCGCTCACTCCCACATCGGAGGAGCTCGAGACGGCAACAGGTCGAGCGTGAGCAGCGAAGGTTTCTGCGAAAACGACGACGACGTCAACATCATGCGAGAAACCAGAGAAAACGAGAGGTTCGACTCCGACTCGCAAGAGGGCGGTGGCAGCGACTCCTCCAGCAACAGCAGCGGAAGCAGAAGAGACAACGTTAGAGAGTCCACCATAAGTGACAGCGACAGAAGCAGCAATAACTACGCCAATAATCCTCCGACGTCAAAACTCGAAGAATGGAACCAAAACGCCGCGGCGTCTTGCTCGAGAAGACCTTCGAAAGACGAGTCCACCACTTCCACCAACTCGGAATCACCGCCATCTGGTGACGAGTAAAACGTTACTTCTTCAACGCCAAAGAGCGTGATGCCTCTAACCAAAATCCGAGAAACCGGAGGATTCGGACGGTAAAGACCCACATGTTCTCCAACATTAAGAAGTGCGAGGACCCTGGGGGATTATGTTCTCAAGAGCTGAGGGTCGCATGCTCACGGTCACAGCAGAGACGCTTGTATATTGGGGTGATGAAGCTTGCGGAAGAGAGTTGTTGGGCTCATCGCCGGACCTGATGATCGATATATACCGCCGATTCCGAAACGGAAGGGAAAGAAGCAGCATATTAATCCTGCCACGCATCAGTTGAGCTGTTTGGCTTCGGCCACTCTGGGTAAATGTGCGTTCCTTTGTTCGGTGCTCGCTGAGAATTCGGAGTATTCGCATTTGGCCTTCAAAGTTGGTGAGTAAGCGTATTATCATCATTGAATTTCTCATTTTCTACTTTTCAGTTATGATCAGAGAACATTTCACGTATAGTTTGTTCACGAAAGGTTGAGCGCATATAAGGCGTTTGTTTATTTATCTGAAGTTGTCAGTATTTGCTGTCATAACGTAAAATAAAGTCAACGTTGCCGAATGTACTCGGTCTCGTCCGACGAGCTTGCAAGCTATCAGACAACTCTATGCAATATGGACAACATTGCGTATCAATCTGACAAGAAAATAAAGAACATAACCAGAAATTTTAATATACACAGTGGGATATACCAAATTTCCATGGCTAACTGACGGCTCAACATTCCGTGAACGGACTATAACTAATAAGGAGAGGTTTAACGCGTAATGAATATCAAAGCCGTGAAAGCAGAGAATAATATTAATCGAAACAGATTTCGTCTGTCAAATTTAAAAATCCCTGCTGCTCTCTGATTGGTTCAAAATCCGCTCCTTTTAATGTAGTCTTAACGCGTAACATCGCCAAGAATATCGAAATAGTGAAAGCAGAGAATAATATTAATCGATTGAAATCAACCAATATTAAACTCATACCTTCGAAGCTAATCTCGTCTTTATTGGGACTCATCAGCACACGATAGCTCTGAATGATACATGGTATTTCTTGGAATTCGCAGCGAAATGGCATCTTCCTAAGGTACAAATATACCGAAGTATGAGTTCAATATTGGTTGATTTCAATCGATTATTATTATTCTCTGCTTTCACTATTTTGATATTCATTGCGATGTTACGCGTTAAACCTCCCCTTATTATTTACTACCGACCCGCCCCGGCTTCGCACGGGTGCCTCAGACGCGCTATTTATAGGCACGCTCTTGCCGCACCGGGCGGCCGGCCGGTACCGCCGCAAACGCTACGTCCCGCAATTTTTAAATCTGTAATATCTTCGAAAATATTCACTTAAATCAAGGGCCATATAGATCCATATTAAATGAACAATGTATTCAAGGTATTTAATTGGTTAGGGATTAATGCTGTATTGGTTAAAATCGCTTCGAAAATTAGCCATATTTGTCGTAAAAAGTAAATGACAAAAAAAAAGTTATTGTGGGTTATCCATAAGAGATAGACAAACCATCACGGACTTTTCTGTAGACCTTTTCAATGTGTACAATACTTAGTACATTATTTTGACTCGTAGGGTTCAGCCTGCGTTTGCAATGTAAGCGGAAAAAATGAAATTATTTACGACATCACATTAGAAACCTCAAAAATAGGCCCTTTCTATTTGAAGCCGCATCACTTCCAAACTGATGTAAAATCAGTTGATGCGCGTTCTATTTGACAATGTTGTGATTTTGAACTAATGCGCATCACTTCCAACTGATGTTGCTTTCTGACAGAATCAGTTTAATTTCCACAATCACTTCAGTTCATCATAACAATAACATTGGTGAAAGTGAAAGTTACAATTACTGCTAAACATAACAGAAAGTGAATTATTATCCTCGGTTTCATTCCTAGTAATGAATAATTCATATTACTTTTAGAATTTCCTTCCGTACTATTGTCGATGGTACTCTGATTTCAATCCTTATCGTTTTGTTGATTGTCATCCGAAAAAGGCATGTTCTATTTGTCAAAATCACTTCACTTCCAACTGAAGTGATTCCGGAAATTATTCAGGCAAATAGAAAGCTAGGAATAACAGAACTTCTCCACTATTTAATGGATGTTATTATACATATAAACCTTCCTCTTGAATCACTCTATCTATTTAAAAAAAAACGCATCAAAATCCGTTGCGTAGTTTCAAAGATTCAAGCATACAAAAGGACATAGGGACAGAGAAAGCGACTTTGTTTTATACTATGTAGTGATTACGGTGTCAACTGACGTTACCCTGACGCACCGTGTCGGGTGAAGACGTAAAAATTTGCGAAATGCAAGAACGCTTCGGTCTATGCGACAATGATGAACATCTCGCTTCTTCGTTCAAGGTTCATGCTATG
Organism: Propylea japonica; assembly: GCA_013421045.1. Classification (NCBI taxonomy): domain Eukaryota; kingdom Metazoa; phylum Arthropoda; class Insecta; order Coleoptera; family Coccinellidae; genus Propylea; species Propylea japonica. Next base: position 50,101,826 of record CM024244.1, on the reverse strand, counting down.
GAAGAAGGTTTTCGAATGGAACTAGAGATGGCCTCTCGGTATATTTATACCTTAAAGAAGATGCCGTTTCGATTGTATGTCCAAGAAATACCTTATATTCATCAGAGCTCCGTGCTGATGAGTCCTAATAAGAACGAAATGGCAATCTGGGTGTGGTGCTCTGTTTGATAACACTTCCTTGCATTTTGTCTTGAACGAGGACGAGATTAGCTCCGAAGTATGTGTTTAATATTGGTTGATTTCAATCGATTAATATTATTCTCCGCTTTCACAATTTCATGTAAAGTTTTGCTTACAGGTAGGTTGGGTATTTTCAGAGGTATTTCGATGGAATTTTGTAAGCTCAGGAAATGATTGATCTGAATTGGTAGCGGTGGTATTCATAACTACTTTTTACGTGATATATGCGTTCTTTTCTCGATTCTTGTTGCTATACGCAATATGCGTCGCTTCTTCTTTCCTTCACATGTTTTTCTTGTGCTTTAAATTAATCGAACTTAGGGTTGAAATACCACCTGATGTCCTGGGAGTGCTGTTATACCATAAAGCAATTGGCAAGAGGCAATAAAATAACTCTGATGATGCCTACTATAGCTTTAGGCGAAATTTCATGTGGAAATCTGGTTAAGAACTGATAATTTAACTTGTTTTGAAAGATTCCTAGTTTTGCTGAATTTTTAACACAGATCTCAATCTCAGAGATCTGGGTCGATTACATTGATATACTTTACAAGCTGCTTCTGAGCGAAATTAGAAGCTGATTGTAAATTCGCTCAGTGTAATCGACCTATTATGTTTGAAGCTCTTACTCAATAATAGTTGTTTCCTATATCTAGTCTATTTTGGCGAATTGTAGAACTAGATAGTTTTCAATAAATAGAGGAAATAAAGCGTATATTCACAATTTCACGATAATCAATTCTCTTCTCAGGCATGTTTGGTTTACAAATGGCAAGACCTCCAGCCTCCACCAAACCGTTGGAGGGTAAAAACTAGCTAATCAAGAATCGGAGCTGGTCAATCTTTTGAAAAGAATACCTTTGGGCACAAAAGAGCTCCAGATACTTAGGGACCTAGCTAATCAACTGAAGGAAAGCACGCTCAAATCCAAGGGTGAGGCCATGTTGCCGCTTCTACTGGCCAATTTCATATTTGACTCCTTGTTGTACCAACGTTGTGGGCAGGGATCGGTTGAAGATTATCAATACGAGAATGCCAATGACGAATCTTTAGGCTTTGAAGCTGCAGTTAATGCCTTGGGTAAGTAATTCCAATGTTTCTGTCGGTATAATATAAAATAATAAATAAATAACTGTAATTAAAGCAATGACCTGAGTCCTTCAGCCCAATAAGAGTTACAATTACTAAGTTACAAATAAAATAATAACAACAATTAACAATGTTAAGATTCTTATACACGGCGCAAAAAAATTAACGCACATTCTGAAAATCTCAAATTTAATGAAAGTTAACTCTACATTGACTTAATAATTATTTTTTATGTTTCTCGGGAAGTTTTGAGCGAAACAAGACACATTAAATGGAAGAAAAATTCGAGATTTCACCGAATCTTATGTGAAAGAAGAGAAAATAAACAATTTTCAAAATACTGGAATGCTGATAAGT